>JASKGM010000005.1:877411-889715 GCA_034509205.1 Ceratonia siliqua | reverse complement strand
GGGAGCCGCCCCCAAGCCAATGCTTCGCGGGGACAAATCAACAATAGCGGGATTGCGGATGCCACCGCGCATCAACATATTCCATGATCATTTTGCCATTTATTTATTGCTGGTTTTTCTAGTTTGCATTTTTAAATTCGTTTACTTTATATTTTATGTTCTATGTTAAATCCTTGTCTCCTCACTTACATTGAGATTTTCCTTTTAATGTCATACACCAGATCAAACTTTCTTGGTACCAAATTTATAATATATGATACGCAGCCTCCATACACTTCTGCCCATATACCACCTCCCGGGAGGATGAGCCGAAGGTTTTATTCCAAAAAGGTCTCACCAAAGGTCCCACCTGGGAGTTACAACATAGCTCAGGTAACATATGAATTAAATGTGCTTGGTACACGAGGCCCAAGGAGGATGCACTGCATTCTGCATTCAATACCAGCCTCAGCGCTTGATGCGGGTGGCACAGTTCCTGGCCAACCAGAGCTTCTTCCTCGCCCCTTGGAGAACTCGTTCCGGAGCATCTCCTTTTCAAAATCTTTAGATCACTCTATTGAGTTCAGCAGCTCAAGATTCTCTGAGATTGGGGGATCCTTGAATGAGGATGAGGATGGCAAGATGAGACCCTTGGTTCTGAAAAACAAACCTCCAAGATGGCACGAACAATTGCAATGTTGGTGCCTTAATTTCCGGGGACGAGTAACAATTGCATCTGTTAAAAACTTCCAGTTGATTGCTGCCACCCAGCCAGCAGCCGGTGCACCCACACCTTCTCAGCCAGCCCCACCAGAGCATGATAAGATAATTCTGCAGTTTGGCAAAGTTGGGAAAGATATGTTCACCATGGATTATCGGTATCCTCTATCTGCCTTCCAGGCCTTTGCAATATGCTTGAGCAGCTTTGACACTAAATTGGCTTGTGAATAGATTAATCATGAATCATAGGGCAGTAAGATAATCAAGAGCAATGATGGTATCTTTCCCCTCTTTTATTCCCCCCGCCCCCTCTTTCTTTTGCTGTTACCAATGTCATCAGAACAGGCAATTGTTGTTACTTAGTCCTGATATCAATGTTGCTTTGTTTCCTGCTCAGTCTATTCATGAGTATCAAAGCCATGATATCCTCTGCCAACTATGTAATCATTAAACTGATCTTAGGTTCTGTTGCCATCTTAGTCACTAAATCGTCGTGTTTAATTCAGAGGCCCTTATGAACTCTTTCTTGTGGTGCTGCATATGCTCTAGACCTTATGGAGATGGACATTGACGAGATTGATGCAGGAACTGAAAGTGCAGGACATGTTCAAAAATGATAAGAGCAATGGTACTTCCAAATTATGAAGTGGAGTTGAGTTATTTGAAAGCTTAATGGAAGGAAATAAAATATCACAGAAATTAGATAACAAACATTGCAACCAGAAGAGATTGTAGCCACAGAGCAGATCATAGTTGGCACAAAGCAAAACAAGTGACAAACAAAACAACGTAGTCTCTATCTTTGCCTTCCTTTGTCTCTTTCCTGTTGACTTGCATGCTAATTTTCAGTTGGATGATTCTGTGGAGAGCAAAAGACTGAGTTTTTCACTGTTAAATGTACTGCAAGATTCACGCTCTAGTAATTAATTGGTTGAATTGAAGTGTATTTAATTTAATAGGCTTCAGTTAAGTTCTAAACAATCCAGCAGGCACAAATAATAACTGATATAAGCCCTCTGCCAATCAAGGATTTGTATTAGAAAATGTTTAGGTTTTCTACTGCCTTTCATTATTTCATGGAAACGTTTACTTGTGGGGTGAGATTCGTCAAGCTGGGGCAGAGCGAGAAGGCAAGCTGAGGGTGAAAGAGAGGGAGGGGTGGCTGAAGGTGAAGGTTCAGAGAGAAATGGCATCAAAGTTATAAACTTGCAGAATTAAGAGCATAACAATCGTAGACAAAATCAACAAAGAAGCTATCATCATCAGCAAGAGTTCTTTCATAATAATTTCATTACCACTCTTAATTTTATAAACTGTATGTTTTGTTATTTGGAAGTGTTATTGTATGCTCCAAAGGCTTAGGCGTGACGACCTTTCATAAGGGTAAGGAGATAAACAATATAAAGACCATTTCACCATACCTTGTGAATGTTAAGCAAAGATTCATAATTAATTTTATTAATGTCTTTAATATGATCTTTAACAGGAAAATCCTTTAAATTCGAAACGTGGATAAAGTATAGTTCTATCATATCATATCCTTTAAATTTTTCTAAGTGTTGATCTCAAGATTTAAACAAATAATTAAGCAAATAATTAAGGTAGAAATCACACTTCTTTATTCACTAAGCTAATCTCTTGAAATTAAAGTCTACCGTTTGATTAAAGTATAAAAGTATGTGAGAGAATTTTTATTGATATACAGATTATTATATTAAAGTTGGTATTATTTATGTTTTATATTCTCAGATATTTAAATATTTGAAATATTTAAGTATAAAATATAACAATATTTAAGATTATATTTGACATAGCAATTAAAATTAATTTATAATTTATAAATTTGAAGGATGTAAATCTCTACCATTTTTTGAGTCACATAAGATACTAGTAAAATGGCAACATCCTATGAATATTTGTCATGAAGGCTTTGATACAATAATAAAGTTTCATCTCAAAAACTTAAAGATAAGGGAAGATTTAAAATTAATTTTTCACTAATATCTCTAACAGAAATCAAGTTACCTTCTACAATTAAGAATAATACTTTTAATACACAAGTAACTTTAATAGAAAAGAATGTAAACCATTTATACTTGCATTTTGTGAGCTATCAGTTTGTAAGTAGCTAGTCCAGTTAAAAGAATGGTGTAAAAAACGTATTTAACCACATTAGCCACTTCGGATGAGAAATGGTACTTTCATATAATTATTTTTACACTTCTTTTTACGTTTATCCCTTTACTTCTTTTTTTCCTGCCAACACCTGTTCCTTTATTATTGATTAGAAGAGAACAGAAAAAGAATTGACACTAACAAAGTTAGGGGAGGAACTAGGAAAGCAGATGAAATTGCACTGGAAAGTGTTTTCTAGATAACACATGGGAAATCAGTAGAAAATTGTTTACTTTCAACTGTCAGTGTACAAAATCCACATTTTCTCTAGGTTCCTAAACCTACAAAACTAACAACTAAAAACTTGAACAGATAATTTACAGTACACACTGATGCCTTTATTATTTGCACTTTTGCAAGGCACATAAGGGACCATAGGCCTTTAACGCCAAGGAAAGAAAATTAAACAGAAAACAAGTAGTCTACACAGGCCATGATCCCATGGATATCTGAGACTCAGCACACCTTATAGTCATCACTAACATTTCAAGACATCGCACTCTCTTATCTCCGATTAAAGAAAAATAGGGGAGCATGGGATCCACCAATTTTGTCCTAAAATCTGAGGATGAGGCTGAAATAACACCAACTTATGGTGTGTTTTTTTCCCCCCTTAATGAAGTTAAATCTGGCACTTATGAACTGTTTTGATCCCAATGCATTGTTTTCAGCTCCACTGTTCTGGAAATCATGTTTCAACCTCACCATTTTTCTAAATCAACTGAGTTTCCTCGTGACTATCGAAACAGCTCTGTGAAAGACCACATTATGAACTTTGCAAAAATGTCAGACTCCAAGAATTCGACATGAGCAGCCCGTCCAATAAGTGTGTTTAAGTTCCTGCCATAGGAGGAGGTGTCGAAGTTGACATCACAACGCATGACCACAGAGGGAGCTCGGATTTGGTCCAAGCAATTATTTAGCATCTCCAGGAAGACTTTCCCTCTTTTAGAGAAATCCAAAGCTGCTGCTGAACAAAGTTCTATTCTGGCAGAGTGGTATGGAACATAACCATCCTGACATGTAATAAGCAGGAAGCATTATGGTATAGTTCAAGAAATGAAGGGAAAAAAGTAGCTGGTGATCTTTATTATAATTATACTATTCTGTTATTAATGTTATGCAGAAGCAGATCTTCAGACCCAGCTTGATAGTTATAATAAAAACTAGATTCTAAGGTCACCAGTAGTGAATTCTTGAGATACTTTATAAATACCTATGCAATCTTTCAATTGGACACATAGATGTCTATCCATCATGTGTGTAACCTTATCATAAATCAACACATAGGTTTTAAAGAAAAGTACCCTTGCAGAAAAGCAGATAAAGTGCATGAACTATGATGTACCGATATTTCAAAAATGGTAGTGTATCCATATCGTACTAGTACTAGATACCAATGCGCGTATCATACTCCTACATTACCCATTCCAATAACTCTATCCATATCAACTGCACTTTTACGCTTTTGAACAACTTGTCTCACCTTAAAATCCTTGTATGAAACTTTACTATAAAGACCACTCATTTGAAATGGATTAATAGAGAATATATGTTCCATTGTTGAAGGCTTTTTCACAATCTCAACAGTTTTATAAATAATATCCAACATATATGCTCTTTACTAAGTAATATCTTAATGTATCGTGTATCCTAATTTTTAAGAAATTAATCGTATCGGCGTACCGTATTGTATCGTATTGGATACTCGTATTGGTATCGGTGCAACATGCCATGATCTTATTAGTAATATAAATCCTATACACCTTGTACATTTCTTTTATTTAATTTATTCTTTTTCTTCTGGATTGATTAGTATGTATCAATTTTTCTACTATCTTTTCACTCTAGGAATGGATATAGTACATAAATACTAGATACTGTACAATAATGCAATGAAAACTTTTTTTCTGTGACGTCTTTATAAGTTATCACATTACAAGCGATGTTAATTCCCATTAAAAGCTTATAAAGGAGGTTACCTGAGGTGACGATAACAGTATTACATTCCTGAAGTTTGCCAGTGTCTTTTTCTGCGGTACAAGAATAACAGTATTTTACTTCAGCAGCCAAAGACTAACAAAATAGCACTTATTTCCTATCCTATTGTTCCCTCCTTTATTCTTTTTGTGAGCTTCATTAAAATGAACCAAAACTAAAGTGAACAGCTAAGAATGGACACTTGCTCTAATTTTTTTTTTTTTTTTTGCCATTGTAAACTAGAAAGAATGAAACTATGAAGACTTGTAAAGGCCAAACTTTGAAAATCCAATATATTCCAAATTACACAGAGAGAGAGAGAGAAAGAGAGAGACATAGAGAAGAGGTTGAGGGGAAGGGATTGCCTGCAATTAAGAGCTGAATAATATGCATTCAGTACCTTTGAAAGATTGTAGATGAAGGTGTTTTCAAGATCAGGATCATCTGTGAAAGTCAGCTGATGAATGCATTGTGTGCCCTTGAGCTTCTTCAAGACCCACAGCCCTGAGTTGAATATAGAGTTCGAACTATACAGGTAACCCAAGTGTGGACCAGATATAGAAACATATGTATACAAGTATCTTAGATATGGCTCCATGATGCTCTCTGCATTAAAAAATATAAAACACGTTTCTTTCACTGGGTTCAATTTTGATGAGTACGATCCTTCAAAGCTTTATGCATGAATACCTGCTAAAGCAGTTCGGATAATGAGATTTCCAATAGAATGGCCAACAAAGCTAAGCTTTATATTTTTCAGTTTTCCCTTCCTTGAAGCTTTGCCCATCTTCTTTTTCAGAAAAGAGATCACTTCCTGGGCAAGCCGTAATCCCATTTCTCTGAAGTCTCCAGATGTTTTGTCTTCGTTACTCTTTGACATAAGAAACTGTACCTTGGGGTCTATTATAAGCCATTGATTCCGAACAAGCCGTAAATCCAAATGATGTCCCTGTTAATGTTTGAGCAATGCATTTTACCCTGTTAATGTTCTTGTAAGGCATTGAATTTGTAATGTTTGAAAAGTTTTTCATTTTAAGTGCTGATTGTGTATTAAAGGAAAATACTAGCATTTAACAAAAAAAAATGAGGTATGCTAAAGGAAACTTTAGTCATTTAATAAGGAAAGAGTTGCTTCTGAAAATGTTAAGTATTCCCCACAAGCTGAACATTTTCAGCCCTTTTTCACTTCATTTTTAATATGATTTTACAAACACCATTAAAATATTTTTAGTGCTGAAAATTTTCATTTCAACACTAAATTGAGTTTTCAAACAGTGATCTTCATAGCAATATGGAAAATAAGACAGAAATTAGTCAGTCACTGACGAAACTCATCCTGGCGAAGTCAGTATGAACATTAGAGCAGGATTCCATTAACTGATATAAGTAAAAAGAGATACTGAACTTTTAAAACAGGGACTCAATTTATGTCATAATCATAAAAATTAAATCAAAAAGCCAGTAAAAAGGCAATCAGAAAAAATAAATAAATCAAGCGAGAGTGGAAAGTAAAACAGAAGGTCATTAAAGCAAACAATAATTTAAAGGAAAAGGAAGAAGAAAGTGGTATTGCATATCTCCTTGTTTCTCCGTGAAGGGGAGATTTACATTACTTATAAAACTATGAATGAGGCAACCTACTTTGATGCTATTTATGCCAAGGCTATGAATGCTGGCACAACATCTTTGGGTCTTTCATAATAACTGAGACAGTATAAATATAATTTTGAATTTCCCATTTGCAGTATTTATTCAAGATCACATATCACAGCTTCACTTTTCATAGAAAAAGTACAACTATTCATTGCCCAAAAGAAACAAGGCCACAAAGTAACAAGATATGAGGGAAGAAAAAGCCAAAACAGATTTAGGAGATAAAGGCAAGCGCAAGAACATAAACATGCCTGAAACCCATGTACAAAAACAACAACTTTCAAAGCATGCTCATTTTGTTGCGGGCTACTTCCAAACAACTTGTTTGTGGCTCTAGATCCATTTTCCAAGATATATTTTGCTTTCTCCTCCAAAGGAATGAAGTATGAATTTACACTGGTAGAACGGTGCATGTTTGTCATGCTTTCTAAAAAAATAATAGGAACACGCAAAGGATCTCCAAATATAGACATGTCTTGAAGTGACCTATTGTTGATCTGCATGAAATTCATAGTTGTCACAAAGTCAATTAAGTAAGAAACTATATACAGCATTCCAGACAAAAGCAATGACTCACCCTCATATGTGCAATACCTCGCCTATGAAGTTCAGCACGCATTGATGCAGTCTGAACAGGCTGAACAGAAAAGAGGAAGATAACAGAATTTTAGAAAATGAAGTAGTTAGGCATCTGCATAAGCAGACAATCTGATGATCAATCTCTAAATTAGAAGATGATAAAGTTTATGAATCTTGAATAACGTATATTAGATAATTACATCATCTCTTAACCTCCTTAAACTTAATGACCTCCCAAGTATTCTACCGTGCAAAGATGTCCTTTCAAATCTATTACTCAAATAGTGATTAGGCAACTCAACCCTTGAGTACACCATCCATATTGACCATTCAGCTCGTCGATCATTAGCCCATGAATTACATAGAAAGTCCATTATCTTCATTTTGTTTTCCCTGGGTGAAGTGATAAAAATAAACAAGAAAAAGAAAGTTATGTCATTAATTTGATGCAGTGCAATGATCTTATGCTCAAAAGCATTAAACCAAGTGCTTCTTGGCTCACAACAAAACAGTCTGGCTGTGCCTTTATGTTATGAACAGCTGCCTCACAACAAGAAGCACATACCAATAGGCAGCTTCATTCAGAACAAGCTAAACCTCACTTAACCTGTAGACCAGGCTCAAGCTTGGCTAATTAAACTAAGGAAAAACCAGCCTCAGGACGAAGGAAAAAAAAGGAATACAAGCACCTTTACAGTTGCCAAACTAAGATAATTACTAGACGTGTAATTACTTCAATAATATATCTGAACATACCTGTGAAATATCAGAAATGTATTCCACAGATATAAAAGTTGATTCCCCAGAGACTGTAAAGAGTTTAACGGATCATCCCAAGATAAAGGTTGAAAATCTCCCTCAGTCTGAAATTTAAAATAACCAGCAGCCTTCTGTGAAGGAAAGATGAATGTGTCACATAATCAATGTCTAAATCATTAAAAATGTAGAACGTATAGTAAAGCATCCACACTGCCACATGTAAGGACCTCAGCACTGCAGTGTTGCCCATCAGAGAGTTGCTGTGACACTTCACCTTTTGTACTTTCCTTATGAGCTGAGGGAGAAGAACCAAATGATTTTGCAACATCCAGTTTGGAAGTACTTCCACTCAAATCAATAGCTTTATAAATTCCCTTGCTTAATTTTCTTAGATCTTCAAGCAGGATATCATGGGCAGCAATCAATGCTTTGATGAGCATAACCTGATTCGAGGTTTGACTACTAATATAAATCCATAAGAAATTTAGCCAGTAATATAAATCACAATGTTGACAATATCAAACAAAAACATCCTGGTAAAACCAGAAACTTTGCTATGAAGTAAAAGTGAAAACGACATGCAAGAAGGATGATATAGTTCATAATCATGAATTCATGATAAATGAAATGAAAAGGACAATAAGAAATGCCTAAACATGATTGAAAATAGAAAAGAAAAAATGCCTAAAACATCAGTTATATAAGATTTCCTGCAATAGAACATACTTTGTTTGACGGAACAGAATCTTCACCATGAGTGCCTTCTGAAGCCCAAGAATCACTGGTACAATTCAACTAAGCTATCAATTAAAACTGCATAGTATGTAAGACAAGTAAAAGAAATAGAATCTAAATGATGGAGAGGCAAAAGTGACCAGGTATCTATTTGAACTTTAAAAATTGGAACTTGACAAACCTGGGTACCTTCAGTTGGGGTGTGTGATAGCTAGCTCTTAGTAGACTGATGTGAACACTTGCATCAACAAGGACAGGATGTAAAGCATCAAAATAGACAGGACAATATGAATGCAATCCCAGAAGAGCTTTAGGAGGAATTCTATATTCATGAACTGCAGCAGGGCATTCATCCAGGAAAGATTGTAAGTCAGGCCTGCACAATGGTGCAAACAGTTTCACATTTCACTATCTCAAATTTTCATAATCGCAATAATAAAATTTAACTCCAGTTCAATTAATATCATTGTGTTTAGCTTCACTTGATCAATTCACTCAGGAGAGGGACAAGGCATCATTAACTAACCCAGTTTCAGACACAGGGGAGTGCATAAGCTCAAACTTCAGGATAACAGCAGAAGCAGATTGACCCTATAAATGATCTTATAAATCATTAGCCAAGATATGAGCTAGTAAAAAAAAAAATCCAAAGCTATTGATTGCAACCAAGAAGTCAGTAAGTGACTACAAACATAACCACTAAATGAAAGTTTTTACTTTCTTGATATGATTTAACACGTCTTATTGCTTCTGCCATCAATTTATTAAATGCAAAAAGTAGGGGCAAGATTATCAGATTTTAGAGTAAATTGTGAAATTTTGATGTAAGATGATATGAACCAGGGTAAAGCATTGGAGCATTCAACAATTTGAAAGAGACCAATGAGAGCATGGTTAGATCCACCTTTATATATTCATTTTGAAAAATGATCATTAATATAATTAATTAGATACGTTAAAGCTCACTTGCTGACTAAATTTATGTATGCATGTGATCTTTGTCAAGTTCCTTGTCTTTAATCTCTATTATGTTTTGATTATGTTGTATGCGCTGAAGGGCCTTTCCACTTCTTTCAAGATTTTTAGTAATTGTTTTGTATGGCTTTTCCAAAAGAACAGCAAGTCCGGTCATCTTTGGGTACTTGTTATGTTGGCCACAGATTGGACAACCCAAAAATGTCATGCTAAAACCAGAAAACCATATGCTAACTGCTTTTGATAAGTTTTTATCTTTTCTTTTTATGTGTTCTGTACTTAGTTTGTTTAACAAGAAGATACCTTCTCCTAAACATATCATAGCTTATATCAAATTATCATGAGATAAAATATAACAACTGACCTCATATCCACCAAAAGATAGGTAGAATGAAATCATGATAGAAAGAAACACGTCCTGCCTTGCATATTTGATCCAAAATGGAACTGTTGAAAAACTGTTGTCTGTATCATCAATCCTCCAAACTCTACATATATTGTCAGAACCCACTTCAGGAGCTGCAGCTCAAAGAAGAGATGGATTCTCAGATTTTACTTATATAAAAGCACAAATATAAAGCAAGACAGCAAACTATAACTCAAAGACCAGATATTGAATATAGTCTACCTTCATACTGAACAACCCGTGCCGGAATGCCCGGATGGGAGGCTTCATCGTTCTCCCATCTCATTGTAACCTTGATTTTGTACCATCTACATTACAGGAATAATGATTCCAAATAAAAAGAAGAGTTTAAACTAGGTACTATAGATTTCGAAATGTAATTAAATTCACAAGAAATAATCAATTTTGCTAGAAAGTCGAGCTAACCCTTGTTCGAAAAGGTCGAGATTATGAAACCTATGAAAGTAAATGGCAACTTCATGAACAGCATCCAACATAGGCAGCTGGTTAGCCCTTGCAGTTGCAGAGCCAGAGTGCTCAACATTGAGCAACCTTTTCGTTGACAAATTCATTTGATTCAGACCCGCAAGAGATCTTAGTCTTCGAAACATATGTAGTAGTACTAGTAGATACAGTAATGCTCAATGCCCAAATTATCATCCCTTATTCTTTTAATGCAAGTTGAGCAAAACCCACATGTCCTGAACCATAAAGGAACCAACATTCTCACCCAACTTATTTTTCAGTGCAAACAAAACCCATCAAAGATCTTACCCTTTACATATATGACTGACCCTCCAATTTTAGAAGGCATTTGCAATGTGGGTCCGGATTGAAGCGATTGATCGGTTGGAGTGGGAAAAGTTGGGACGAAGATGGAGGAAAAGGGTGAAGAACGCGTGGAAACAAGAAGAACAAGAGTTCTGTATAATAATAATTCATATACCCCGTTGGCACACAGCATGGTTCAGAAGAGCATCATTCTCGTCAACCCTACTCGCCGGTGATGTTATTAATGATAGTTTTTATTATAGTTTTTGTAAATTCCCAAAAAGATAAAAAGGATCTTTGAAAATTGCACCGGAAAGGAATGAATGTCGTGTCTGTAAAAAGTAAAAACATACGACCATTTCAGGTTGCCTCGTGACAATTGTAACTTTGTAGATCGAAAATCACGGGTCGTACCCTGAAAACAGTCGGATTCTTTCAATTGATCATTGCTAGATCCTTTTAACATAAAAATTGTTTCTTTTCCTTTTTGATACGATGAAAATGGTTCAGTACATCCCCTTCGATATCATTATGGATAAATACCTATACCAATTCTCTGAGGGTTACAAATATCGGAATTTCATGAAAATATATAAAAGAGAATATTTTTATTTATAGAAAAATGCCAGATACACGCTAGTTTCATGATTTCTTTTTGCCTACGTTATTTTTTTAATGGACCAATACCTAACATTCTATGTGTATTAAATATTTAATTAACATGCCTCAACTAAGTAGTCACATTATATATTTCGGCCTATTTAAAAAATAACGTGAGCAAATAAAATATAAAATATATTTATAAGTTAAGAAAATAAATTTTATTTCAAATATAAAAGATTCAAAGTGTATTTTTATAAAAATAAAAAAGAAAAGAGAGAGAATAAAGTTAATAAACTGTGACTGTGGTGACATTGAAGGTTTGTGAGATAACTTGTGAGATGTGTGGTGACATTGAAGGTTTGTGAGATAACTTGTGAGATGTTCTCGTGCCTATAGCATATTATTGAATATCGAGGAATTTGACAAAATTACCATAGAATTTAGATGTGGAAATCATTAGGTGTGGTGATAAATTTGAATAATTTATAAAAAATTTTAAACTTCAGTTTTATTTTTAAAAAATTACAATCACCCGTTCGAACCTTTGGCTAGCATTGCCTAACGGAAGAAGTTAAAATCTTTTTTACAATTCTATGAAAGTATTCACATTTAAACAAGTATTAACCATAATTCTACATGAGTCATTATGAAATTAATAAATAATGCCATTTGATGTTGTAAAACAGCACAAAAAATATCCATTGGAAACCATCTTCCTCATCCTTATAAGCAAGCTTAGAAATAGAGTAAAAAAATTATCTCCAAGGCATCATCCCTTTTTTTATTTTGGGTTTCTTCTATCCAAAAAATATTTATCTCCAAACATATTTATTTTAAGACAAAGCACCACTACACAATGGATAAGCATTAGCCAAAAGAAGAGGGCAGGGGTTAACATATATCAAGATCAAGTTAAATGTTTTTTTTCAAATCATTGTAATGTTTTTGGGGGGGGGGGGGGGGGGGGGG
>JASKGM010000005.1:843288-866904 GCA_034509205.1 Ceratonia siliqua | reverse complement strand
TTTTTTATTAAAAAAATAATTTTGATTAAATTGGGTGTTTGGCCATGACTTTTAGGCAAAAGTAATTTTTACCAAAAAACTGAAAAGTATCTATTTTTAAAAGCTTATTTTTTTAACTTTTAATTAAAAGTAATTTTTAATGAAAAAAAAAATTTTAGTATCAAAAATATCCATACTGTAACACATTTCTAGTTATGTTCATCCCATATACAAATTTATTTAATATTTTATAATTATTTTAAATTTTAAATTTTTAAAAATAAAAATAAGAATAAGAATTCTTAATAATTTTTTATAAGTTTAAATTTAATTTTAACAAAAAATTAATTTTTAAAATTTAAATACAATATAAAAAATATTTTTACATAATCTTTTCAATAATTTTATCTACACAAATACTTCTATATTTTTACATTTAAACATCATAAATTTATATTTTTTACTAAAATTATTTTTATATAATTATATTTAAACACTAAATATTTATTTTTTTAAATTAATATTTTTATTTAAAATAATTACTAAAAAGCTCACGCCACCAAAAACCCCGATATCTTTCAGCCAAAACGGGCCAATACAAAACAAAGACTTGAACCAGAAGGAAGCGACGTTTGCAACGCATGGTGGGTGAAGAAGCGGCAAACGAAACGCCAAATCCAAGTTCCTCGTTTAATACTTTTTAGAGCCCCACGCCTCCCGCAAGCAACAAATTCAATATCTGTCACCCATTTCTGTCCTCTTCGCGAATTAATCAAAGCCAGCGCCTTCCTTCTTCCCTGATGTTGCTGATCATCTCTCTGAATCTCCTGCCAATTAAGGTCTCTCTACATTAATCTTTAGCTCCCAAGAGAGTTCCTTTATCAGTGTATTCTCTGTGGAGGAAACTCTGCAATATAACCCATGTTGCTTCTTTGGTTTTATTTCTCAAATTCTGATTCTGGGTGGTGGGTAGTTTGTGTTGATGGCTGAGAAACAATGGGGTCTGGACCTTTATGATCAGGTTTCCACATTTTGTTTATTCCATAAGTTTCCTGGGTGGTCAGCTCGTTTTTTGCACGTATTAGCTGGCTGATCCTTTTTTCTATGCTCTAGGTTCTGAGAGGTTTTCTTTAACCTTGATTGCCCGAGATTTTTAAAGCGTCTGATTTTCTGATTAATTAGAGTCACGGAACTGGGGATTTGACCAAGAGTTGTTTTCTTTTTTTCATCATTCTTCAAAATTTATCATTCTACAGCGTCCAATTGTTGTTTCTTATGCTTGATAGACCAAGGTTTTCATATAGTATTTTCTCGACCTTCTCTCTCTCTCTCTCTGAATTTAGAAATTCCAGTTGCCTTTTTTCTAAAAGAAAAATAAAAACTGCTTCTTGTGAGTTTTGACAAGCACTTGTGAAAGGAATCCTCAATGACTTTATTTGAGGTTACACGGGGTTCAAGCATATACCATGATGGAATTTGTCCTTGATTGAAGATCCATTATCAACTTCAGTCAATTTAGTACATAGTGTAAAGAATGAGTGATCAGATACTGATTACAGTGTTAATTCTATCCCTATGATAGGGTTAACATATTTGATGAGGTATGGAACGAACTGAGCATTCTTTAGTACCACAATGGTTGAAAAGCAATGGAAGTGTCAGTAGCGGGGCCAGTATAAACGACCAACTTGCATCAACTTCATACTCTGGTAATTGTTTTCAGCTAATTGTTGTATGATATTAGATATTTAGAACTTAGAAGCTTTTTTTTTTTTGGAAAAAAAAAGGAAATGACGGTGGAAAGAGTAATGAAACAAAATCTGAGTCTAATGTTTCTATTGCTTCAATGGGAAAAAGAAATATCACGAGATAGAAAGTAGCTTCAAGTTTGATCCATAATTGTAGCTTAATTTCCCTTCTATTTTCCATGACCATGTTGAAAGAAAGGGAAGTTCTCCTAAATCTCTTAAATGCTTGAGAAGGCAAAGGATTAGAAGGGAAATAATTTTATTGCACTCTTCTAATGATTTATTCAATATAAAATATTTATTCTTCTCCTTCAAATACCAGTGAATATAATTCCAATGTGATCTTACTAATACCAAAATATTTCAAATCAAAATGGTGTGCTTTTTTCTTTGGTGACATGAGATGCTGTGCTTTGTTATATCGTATATGGTGTTTGTAGTCATCCAACATTAGAGCATGATGGGAATAAACAATCTATGAGGAGCTCTGATAATTTTCGACTTTTTTCTGGTTTGTGTCAGAACAAATTACTTACTCTAGTTTTCGTCGGAGTTCTAGTACCAAAGGTTCTATCAACTCAAGGTTATATAGTGGTTCTGGCAGAAGCCTGCACGATAGGAATTGGGAGAAAGATATTGACAATCTCTCTGACAAGGGCAAGCTGGTTCTTGGTGAGTGTAAGCACAATTACTATTCTGACTCTTTGGACAACATATTGTCCAATAGGTTTGAGAAGGATCTGTTACGACGTTCACAATCTATGACTTCTGAGAGATGGGGGAAGACTTGGACTGGTAGAGCTGCAGGTGAATTAAGCAAACCCAAAGATATCTATGGCAAGAGTGATGGCATGGAAGCTGAAGGTGTTGTTGGTAGTATGCATAAAACTGTGTTTGAAGAGGAATTTCCCTTACTTGGATCTGATGATAAACAGGGTTGTCCTGAATCAGGAAGAGTCTTATCTTCTGGCTCAGGTCGTCCTTCTAACGGCCTGTTGACAGCTAGTACATCAGCAATAATTGTTAGCAATGGTCTGACCCCTGCATGTAATGAGATTCCTATGACTGTTGGTAGTAGCATGGCTGTATTGATGCGTCAGCATACTGTTTCTGCAAACTCTTCTTCTACGGCTCCAGGAAGAGTGTGCCTTAGCATGGCTGAGAAATTGACTCAGGGTCCACCTTGCCCCCACACACCTCCACAAGTGAGTTTGACTTCTACTTCTGTTGTAAGTACTTGTAACTTGAATATTTGTTAAAAATGTTTTTGTATGTTTCATAACGCAGTCATCTGTTGGTACTCAAAAGCTTGAAGAGCTTGCCATCAAACAATCAAGGGTATTAATTCCCATGACACCATCCATGCCAAGAGCCCTGGTAACAGCTGCTGCTTCTAGTTTTTGAATAATGTAGTTATCAAAGAGACTACCTATTGGTTTATAATATTTTCTATACCTTAAGGATTCTGTGTGCAACAACATGGTTGAAGTTCTTTCGAGAATCTACTAAACTAGCCGCATATCATATGTATCATATCTATATTCCCAAATCTATCTGTCCATTGTTTAATTGTTTCTTACTTGTGAATCATTTAAAGTGTTAGACTACGTCTCTCTCCATCATATCTATTTTTTTTGTGATTTTGATCTAACAATATTTATTTCCTTTTGGTATATTCATCTTTCCCTTGCTAATGATGGACAAAACATTCACTACTCAGTCTACTCTACAAATTATATATTTATGCTAGAATTGGTGGCTGGTGTTCCTGATGGTTTGTTTCTTTAAAGTGTTTATATATTGTCATCTAAAAGTATCACAATAAAGTACAATATTAGACATTATCATGATGTAAGCAATGAAGGTTATTATGAACTTAAGGCCGTTCTCATGAACGTTGTAATCTTTTGTATGGTTGAATTATTTTATAATTCAAGGGTACCTGTGATTCAAGTAAATTTTTCTTCGTACAATTGATATACAGTTATGAAAAATTTTATGCGTTTTCACTCTAATTTAACATATGACCTATGAGCTATGAGCCTATGACCATGGCTGCATTGGGGAAGGAAAAGATAATTGTAATTACTACCCCTCCCCCTCCCCCTCCCTCCTTTATTTGGGCAGGAGGGGTTGGGGGTTGAGTTTGTGGTATGAAGTAAGACCTGCAAATATTGTTTGTTTATTATGGTAAAGTTATTATTAAAGACATTCAGACATTTAGATATTTTACAAATTCTTAGTATAAAGCCTTGTAGGAATTACAAATTGACCATCGGCTATACTCAGTCTTGATCTTGATTAAAAATGCATTTTTATTTTATTTTATTTTATTGCTTTGAAACATTTAGGGATTTTGAATATGAAAGTTGAAACCTCTTTTACTTAGCTAGCCCGCCTAGATCCATCTAGTATTAACTATATTATAATCCATCTAGTATTAACTATATTATATATTTTGGACCTTATCTGTCCATGCCTCCATGGTGCTTCAATCGTTGTTCTTCACCTGATTCTTTTTTTATTTTCGTTGTTCTTTTGCACCAGTATATTTGTATGTCTCTGTCCTACGTGACCCATCTATAGCAGCTGAATTCCTCTTGTGCTATGCTTGATTGAGGACCCATATTTGTAGACAAAAAAAATTTCTTATTTTTTTTTCTCATGTTATGCAACTCAACAACCTTATGTTCTCATCTCTGCTATACTTGGTGTTGATACCCAAATTACTTGGAAGTAAATGAAACCAATATTTGAACAACATGAAGTTAAAATCAGTTGGACATCCATGAGTTTGTGGCACGAAATGTGGTTATCTTTGATAGTTTCTATGCTATGAAAAACATGAATACTTCAAGGGAGTCATGTTCATATCTAACACATGCAGGTCACTTGTATTAGACACAATGTGATGCTTTAAATGACAGCTTGACACTTTAAATCTTGTTGTGTCACTGTGTCCTTGCCCTTGTTAGCATCCTTGTTTTGTAGTTTCTGTGTAATCTTCTAAGCAAAATCAGCATCCATGTTTGTCCTTGTCCATGCTATGAAACACGAATACTTCAAGGGAGACATATCCATATCTAACACATGCAGGTCACTTGTATTAGACATGATGTGACACTTTACTGATAGCTTGACACTTTAAATCCACGTTAGCATCCATGTTTTGTAGTTTCTGTGTAATCTTCTAAGCAAAATCAGTTTCACTAGCTAGTAGTAAATATCTTGTCGGAGACCTGTTATAATATTGCTGACTACAAGATTGTTTTGGTATTCATATCACTTGTAGGTTGTTAGCACTTTGGAGAAATCAAAAGTCAAGACAGGGCAGCAGCAACATCCCTTCTCATATTCACGTCCCTCCAATCATGCTCCATGCGGTGGCAGTCCTGCAAAATCAGATGTACCAAAAACAACTTCTGTTAATTCCTGTATTGTCAGTGGTTCACAAGAGTTGAGTGGTGTCTCGTCAGCTGCTAAGGACTGCTTGAGTTCTGATAGAAGCAGAGTATTGCACAGCCCAATTGGTGCCGCTACATCCAGTTCAATATCTGCTACCTCTAAGAACTCAAGCAACGATACAAATAGTAATACTGCTATATGGACAACATTGGAGAAGAGGCCTGCTTCTCTTGCCCAGAGCAGGAGTGAATTTTTTAGAAATCTTGCAATGAAGAGCTCCTCCAAAAACCACTGTTCTGATCCTTGCCTCAGTGACATGTCATGTGCCTTGGAGAAGTCTGAAGTGGTCACAGGGAATGTCAATGCCTCTTCCACTTTGCAGTCTAGAGATGCTCCTTCTGTGAATACCTCAGCTGTAAACTCATCAACCGAGAGCAGTGGTGTAATTACTGACAATGGCAATGCCACTAATGAACCTTTGAATTCAAGCAATGCAGTGCAGCATGTGAGCACCAATGCAATACTCTATCCAGACGAGGAGGAAGTCGCATTTTTACGTTCACTTGGGTGGGAGGAAAGTGTTGGAGAGGATGAAGGGCTTACTGAGGAAGAAATAAGGGACTTCTATGAGAAGGTAACTACTCTTTTATAGCTTAATCATCTTTCTTATCCTGAAATTGAATTTTTATGTAATCATTTTTTAATAATGTTTGAAATTACTGTGCAGTACATAAAATTGCAGCCCTTGAAAACTATTCTCCAAAAAGTGCATCTACAGATGATGGCACTGCCACTCGATTCAAGCAGTGGGAGCTGTGATGGAGCTCCATCAGGATTGAGCTCATCTGCCTGAGTTAAAAACTATACTTAGAAGGATCCATTCCTGGGTTTGGAAGTCTGAAAGGGATAGGGGAACTTATGTGCATTTTCTTTGTTTGTTTAGGTAAATGGGTATTAATAGTATAGAAGCATCACTGTTAGATAAGAAAATGCCCCTTTTGGTTGATAGAAAGGTGCTTAATAGTTTCTGAAATAGATTACTTACAGTAATGCAAGGAAATGATGCTTTGCTGAGAACTAGTAAAGACAATCATGCTTCCTGTAATTTTCCTGAGTTTGAAGAAGACTGGTTGAAGATGATGGGAAAGTTCTCCTCGTTGATAGGAAGCTGCATAGTATCAGAAATAGTTTGCATACAGTAAAGCAAAATAAAAAGATGACAAATCCCATTTTTTATTCTTTCCTCTCCCTTCTTATTGGCAAGTGTTGATTACAGTTTCTAATAAGGATGGCTCTCATTTTCTCATTGCCATTAGAAAAAGAAATGGCAATTAGTTGATTTTGTGCCGTCCCCTTTAGCCTCCTTTATTTATTTGCCTCTTGTTTTTCTCCTCCTATCAGTAGGATCTTTATGGATACAGTGACTTTAACCTGATATAGGTACTATGCAGAGAGGTCATCCTGATTTTAACAGTGACTCAATCTAACTCAATTTGTTGAGAGAAATCAAAATTAACTTAGAAACTAAACCGTGAACCAAGGTTTTATTTTATATAAAAATTTATCATTTTTTGAGTTCTAATTTTTTAAAAATTGACAAAAATAAACTTGTAACTCGATTCACGAAAAAATTTACTTAAAACAATTATGTCTAACTAAAACGCAATATAATAAACCAATTTTCCAATAAATGTTTTCTTAATACGAACTATATTAATTGAAGTTCCCTCCTTTAAAGTGTTGCACTTTAAAGAATAAAGTATAAGAGTTACCACTAATAAAAAGATCAAATAAGTGAATTTTTAAACATTTATAAATCATTATTTATTGTTTATATTGTATACAAATTTAATTTTTAATTTTTGACTTTAACTATTATTTATATTATATTTTACTCTCTAAAATATATTCTGTACCTTTAGAGAATTTCTATCCAAATTTGTGTAGATTAAGTATAAATTTAAATTTGACTTGATTACTGGCATCATCGTTGAGATTTCTTATCTCGATCATCATTGTCCCCTCATAGTTGAAATTTGAAAGTAAAAGCATTTGTTTCTCTCTCTCTCTCTCTCTCTTTAGTTTCTCTATAACGTGTAGAGAACTCCATGTTCATCCAGTACTTTCCATCACCTTAATTGAAAGCTAAGGCTATGTTCGAAAAGAAAGGGATGAAATGGAAAGGAAAGAATAGAATGAAAAAGAATTTAGTTTCCCATTATTTAGATGATTAATGAGAAAAGTATAAACAGATTATAAAAAAGGTTAAAATTAGAATATAATATGGTTCAACTATAAAAATTAGAACACTTTACTTAAAAAACTTAGATTCAATTTTTACTATTAGTAATTTTTCTTTATAAGCAATTTATAAGCTCTTGTTAAAACTTACGATATGTCTTAATTTTAAAATGAGATAGCTTTCCTTTCACTTTATTTATTATCAAAAAATATATACAATATATCTTCTTTTTTTGTTTATTTAACTTGAAGTATACAATAATAAATTATATCCACTTTTCAAATAAAAATTATATTTCTTCCTATACCCTTAATTTGGAGCCTTGGAGGAGAACAAAAATTAAGGATTTGAGAGGAAATGATTCTCCTTTATTCTTCTTTCTCTTCTTAAATTTTTAATCTCTCAAATAATAAAAAATTATTTCCATTCGATCCTTTTTTCTTTCCATCCCTCTCTTCTAAACATGTAGGAGAGAGTTAGGAAAATTGATGGCCACAAAGAGTTTCTTTGGTATACAAGAATGAAAATTAAAAATTATAATTGTAGAGTTAATTTTATTCATGTCTTAGACATCCATATATCTTAATTTTATGCTATTTTAATATACTATTTTAAAATTATCTAATGGATAAAAAATTAAAAAACCCCCATTTTATATATAATACAATTGAATACTTATGAAAATGAAAAAAAAAATTAACTCTTTATTGAGTGTTGTGTCTAAATATCTTGTCGTCATATTTCTTTTTATTTATGGAAATTAAGTTGTAAAAATCTTATATCTTTGTTGATAAATCTGAAAAACATAATATTTATTGAAGACTAAAGTGAGTTTTGCAACCGAATAAATAGACTTTAATTTCATTTTATAATATTCTAATAATAATCTTATTCTGGGGATGCCATAGCCATGTGAATAGCGCATCTAAAGGTGTCAACTTTCTGTAACCAAGTGGAAATTATAGGTCAAGTTAGAGAACATCAACAGAAAAAAACTAATGTCTTGTCAACTCTTTATATATTTTAAAATTCATTTATGAATATCTTTTAGTGCATCATCTCCAAGGAAATATTATTATATCTTCCTGTCAAAGTTCTCAAATTTTATTGAAGAAAACCAGATATTGTATTTGTACTGATGCTGATAAAGAGAAAATTTGACACTAAATTTTTAAGGAGTCTCATGGATACTAGATTCCTAATTGATACCATGCATTGTTTATTTTTTTCTTTATAAAAAATAGTTATTTAATTATAAAAAATTATTATTTTATTATAAAAATTATTATTCAGTTATAAAAAATAATTATTATGTTAATATTATAAGATAATAATAATTTTTTAAAATTCAATAACCATTTTTTATAAAGAATAAAAAAATGAACCATGCATAGTATCATCTAGGAATTTGATATTCATAAAGCATGGAAAATTAGTGCTTCAATAGACACCAAAAAATAATTAAAAAAAAATATAATACATGAAATTCAACACTTAATTAATTATCAATTAATTTCATGTATTTTTTAATTTGAATTTATACTGTATGAAATTGATTACTATTATTCTTTATCAAATATATACAAAGAATTTAACTTCAGAATTTCATTTTATTTTTACTCTAATAAAAGCTATATGAAAAATTCAAACACACATACTTAGCAAAGCGGTACCTTAATTTTTTATAAACCTGGAAATTTGGAAGAAAATTCACTTCGAAAGTTCAAATTAGAGAGCACCATCGGCTGGATTGACTACCATTTAAATATAAGATTTTTGAAAATGGAATCACAAAAACTCGTGTTGACTTTGGTTATGTGTTTGGCTTGATCTCTTAGGATTTGTTTTTATATAGATATTATATTATAATAATAATAGATAAAGGCCTCCTTAGATCTACAAATGTTTTTATCAATTTACTTTCCACAATAAGATCAACTTTGATTTAATTTATATATTTTTGCTTATGGGTGACTTTTGAAAATTAATAATCCCTACTTATACTTTGACACGTTATAATCACTCAATTAATGAGATTAGTATGTGTTAATTAGAATAATAACATAACATGGCGACATTGTTATCTTAAGTAACGTCATATATATATGATTTAAATTTTTTTTGATTTTATCATTTCACACATTGTCTTGACCAAAACCCTAGATGATCTTGAATTAAATTTTAATTTGTTACAAAATTAGATAGAGCAATGTTATTTTTACGTTATCAAATTTATATAACTTTTATAAAAAATTACTTACTTCATTTATTATTTTATATTAAATTAATGGTGATCTATGGAGCATGAGTAAGAAGAGGTGTAAAAAAAATCATGTGAAAATAACATAATTCAATTAGATAAAATTAGGCCCTACACACTTTAAACTATAATTCAATTCAATTAAAAACTATTTATGTTGAGATTAGGAAGTTCATAGTAGGAAATTCATATTGAAATTAGAGAATTCATGTATTAGGGTTTTTTTTTTATGTTAGAGAACATAATATTGTCATATTCAAAGAAACAGAGAGAAAAAAAATGGAACTCTACTTAATTAATAAATTTTACTTATATTTATTATTTATGAGATTATACATTACATTTTGCTTAATTTTCTTTGAATATGACAATATTATATTTTCTCGATGATGCAAATCCAAGAAGAATTAATGGCAAACCACATTTACGTTGGAACTAGAGTATATTTATAGAATCAATTCTTATTGCTTGGTTGTAAAAAAATTAATTAACAAAGTTAATATTTGAATTGTGATCACAACATGCTAGTTAATATATCACCTCGTAACTGTTGTATAGCAAATATTTAACATTTTCCCTTGCTTATAATGAATGTAAGTATACATTTGTGATGTTATATATATATATATATATATATATGCTTTCTATATTGGCGGCATAAAAAAAAACCTAATTTGAACATAGAAATTTACATTAGAACTCTCATAATCAACAATTGACATGTCTTTATCTTTTACTATTTTTTGAAGTCCGACTCATCATAGAATATATGGAATTCCAGATAGAAAAGATCAGAGATAAAAATAAATTAGGTTAATGGGGTGGATTCAATGGTTTTAATATTTCTGACTTTCTTTACAAGTATTATATTATAATTAGTTTAGAGCAAAAAACAAATGAATTTTTATTGGAAAATTATAATATATATTCACTAAACGGAGGCCTCATGGTTACATACGAATCTTATCCCTTTAAATTGTTTAATTATAGAAAGCATTTAATTCATACGTAGAACTACATTTTCTCCTAATCAAACTAAAATATTGTAGATACATGTTGCCGCAAAATTGGGGGAGTTAATTATTTTTTTAATTTGAACTTTGAGACTTTGAAGGTTGAGATGAGGTACTTCAAGAAATTGAATTTATTTTGAATTTTTATTTTATCACATAACATGGTTCAGTTCTAAGGGCCATTAGCCTAGTGATTAAGGAGATCTCCTTCCTACCTTGATTAATTATGTTTAAATTTTACCTAGAGTAAATTTATTCTCGTAAATGTATCAGGCCAATATGAGATTGTGTCCTTAAAATCGCTTGAAGAAAGAATTAATCTTGATTAACACGTAAGCTAGCTCAAAAATATCCTTATTCTATAAAAAAAATTACGGGGTTATACCTAATTATATATAATTAATGCATGCTTGATTTATGTGTGCTGCATATTGTTAGTGGGATTTAATAAAAAATATCAGAGTTAATTATATTTTAGTGTCTTGAAAATATATTGTACAAAATGTTGCCTCACAAGATTTAATATTTTATATAATATTATTTTTAAATTATTTAAAATACCAAAAGAAAATTAAATCTCATACTATTATAAAATACATTACTTCTTAAAATATTGAGAGAAATTTTCTTAAAATCTATTGACAGATCATAAGTAGAGAGCGCTAGCCATTGATTCATGGAATACAAGTTTTGAATTTTTCTTGTTTGAAGTTGATAATGGAGATGTTGCTTAATGGAGGTAAGGATAAGTTGGCAGCATAATTGATCGTGAGGCAACTAAAAGTGGGAAAGAATTATGTGGGGGTTAACTGGGAAAGAATTATGTGGGGGTTAACTAAGATTTAGGTGTATAGCATCAATCAATTCACCTGTATTTTAGGTAATAAAATTTTTGATCGATCAATAATACTTTAACGTAAGAAGAGATTAAAGGTTTAAATTCTTGACGTTAAAGTTAATTATTACTTAGTGCTAAAAAGTGTACTACTTAAATTAATGCTCTTGACATATATTTTAAGAGCCATTTGAATATTTAAAATATTTGAATATAAAATATCATAAAATTTAATATTTGGTATAATTAATTAATGCTTATAAAAAAAATAATTACTATGTTATTCATGAGTAGTAATACTTGAGTAACTTTTTATTTATTTTACTTTTAGATTTTAGTTTTTTTACTTTTCTTATAATTTTTATTTTAAGAAACATTTTAAAAGAATAAAAAAAATTCATAACACAAATATTTAGAAAACAAAGAAAAAGTAAAAAACAAATTCTTTTGATTCTTTTTTTATTTTTTTCAAATTTTTTTAGTTTCTTTTAAATTTTTTCTTAAAATAAAAATAAAAATAAAATAACAAAAAATAAAAAATAAAAAACTACTCATTAAGTATTATTACTCATGAATAGCATAACAACCACCTATAAAAGATCAGACAACTATTATCAAATTAACAAATTATAGATTTTAGAATGTGAGATTTTTTTTGTTTTTCATGCTATAACTTATAAGATGTCTTCAAGAGGCATTTATATTAGTCTCTAACCATTTTGAATATTAGTATATCAAAACATAAACATTTAATTAAAACATTTACATATCTAAATAAAGATAACGTTATCTGAATAAATGCTTTAATAGGAAAATTATACTGAAAAATTAAAAATATTCATTAAGTCAAACAATTAACCGTACCTCACTGTAATACAATAAAAAAAGGTCAAGCTATATAATGAAAAAAGTGCATGCTCGATGACGAAGAAAAGTGCAAGAAAAGGGAGAATTTAGGGTTGGATCTGTGTAAGTAGGTTGAACAATTTTGAAACAAATCCAGTCCATAAAAATAGAATAAGTTAATAATAAAGAAATTTACTCATTTTTTCACTAAAATTCATGAGGAATATATATATTATTGACTTACATATTTTATCTAAATTGTTTTAATTATAATTTTTATATATTAAAAATATTTTACGAGGTAATTTAAAATTATGATTGTTTTAATTAATTAATTTTTTAAGATAAATTATCATAACCTATTTCAAATTTAGTAATATAACATTCGGTATATCTATTATTTTTAAAATAAATATGTAAAAAAATTAATTTAACCTTAAAATTAATATAATATATGAATGAAAAATAATAATAAATTAATTTTTTTTACATATTTAAAAAAATATCAAAGTGGTATATTATGAAGATATTTTCGCCAGATGGGACATAGCCAAGTAGGTTTACATGTGGAGCATTGATTAGCGTATGATGCTTTAGGGGGAAAGGCTGGTGCATGCTTTGCGTGGATTTAGAGGATGACAACTAGGGCACAGGAAGCGGCGCCGCAGCCATTTCTCATGTTCCCCATTACTTGTTTCCATAATTGGTCACCAAAGTGGGAATTAATAATATATTCATCTTAATTAGTTCGAAAATTTTGTTTCATACAACCTTGTTCTAACCTCCATAAATATAGGGATAATTAATACTTATAAAACAAGTATTTTTTATACTAATATTTTAATTAATATAATATAGTTATTCTAGTTTATTTTCATTTCAATTTTCAACTACATAAATAATCACATTATATAATCATTTAATTTTCATTATAATTAGATATTTATTACATAGCTATTTATTTTAAGAGTCAACTACATTTTAGTATTTTTATAGACATCTCACATCATATTCTATTAGTATCTTGACATGCACTAAAATTAAATATTCAAAATTTTAAAACTTCAATAATACACTCTTAGAAAAAACAAAAAAAGACAATATACAAATAATATTAGTTAATTTGGTATGTTGATTTGTACCACAAACACATACATATCCAATTAAATAATAGCATTTCATAAAATTTATTTTATTCTATATATAATACTTGGGATAATTCTGTAATAGTGTTTACGAATTTAACATCCAAAAAGAATATTAAATATGTTAAAGTATTATTTTAAAATATGATATATTTGGATACACTAATTTTTTAAATTCATAAGTATACTCATTAATTAATTAGGTATTGCAAGAGTTTGATGATTATAGAAAACACTTCTCTTGTTGTGTGTGAGTAATTTATTAAATAATGTTGTAACGTGGGGTGATAATTATTAAGGAGAATATTAAAGTATTACTAATGTGTAACCAAATAAGAAAACATAGGAGTTTGAGAGAGATGTGGGGGTCTTAGAGTTGACAAATTCAAGATCTGATCCCAAGGTTTCTGTTCTTCTTATGGGATTTCGTATGGGGCTCATATTCCATGGTAGCAGATGATGTCAAACTTAATTTAATTAATTTGTAATTAATCATCACGTAATATGTCATTTTTTTATTTTAATTTTCCACTAAATAATACCCAGATGAATCTTGTCTAGCTAGTTGTTTTTCCATTAATTAACACGTACACTTAAACCTCGAGTGCCCTGTTCATATTACAGTGCATGGTATATTTCTTTCCACTGCAAAATGACAATGTTGCACATGGAGTTATTCTTGATATAATATGCCTTGAGAGAGAGTACTCTATATATGATTTCATTTCTTGGCAGATTACATTGTAACACATAAAATTTGTAGGTACCGGTATCATATGTTATTTTTTTTACTTCTATCGTATGAGTGATTAAATATCCAATCTCATAATTAAATACTCAATCAGATAATATTGAATATCTAAGAAAAATGATAACTAACTTAACAAATAACATGTTAAAGGCAATCTACAATTAATATTAATTTGCCTATTCTATCCAATAGCTAAAAATTGGTTCTCTTTATTATAATAGTGATGCACACAATAATTTTATGATACTAAAGAAAGCCCCCATTTATTTAATAAGAAACAGCTTTATGCATGGTGGATATGGTAGGAAAGTTCCAATTGCAAGGATCAACTATATATATATGGAGGATCTATCTAGCACATGTCCATGCCCTAATGTTAAGAACTGAGTTAAAGTTTGTATGATGATGGGGGTGTGGGGCGAGCATTATGCCATTATTAAACAAGTTGTTAGAAGGCTTAATGATCTAGTCTAATTAATTAAGGGATCAAAAAGCTATATATATATATAAGGAGGGATTTATTGAAAATTTAATACTGATATCAAACAAAATAAATCTTATATTATTAAATAACTTTTAATTGGTAGGATATATTTTTCACAAAATTTATTATTGAATTAAAAATTCCTATAATAAAAATTATGCTTACCAAATTTTGTATTAATATAAAATTTGTATATCTCATCAATACATCATAAAATTAAAGTTTAATATAATTTTTTAATATAAGAAACTATCACTAATTATTTAATTACATGTTTTATTGTTATTTAATTTTTAAAAATTAACATAAAAAATCATAATAATAGTTACTTCTAATTATTTATATCATAATAAAATATATTAAAAGATCTTACTGATATATCAAGACACTAGTATTGAGTGTTGCTTTTGTGATTCACTTTTTGAGGGTAGTGGGTGGAGATTTAGACCCTTTTGTTTCTTACGGAAAAGGCAATAGGTAAAAGGTCCATGATCCACGTTATTATCAATTCGTATAAGACTAAAGAGTATCAGGGTTATTCTTGTCTTTTGGCCATGAGAAGGGCTCTAATTATAAAGTAGGGTCCCCAGTGCCCCCATATATTTAAAAATTGAAGACTTGTAGACTAATTAAAATGGGGGTTAATTAAGACCAATTAAAGTCAAACATTAGATGCGTCCCTATGTGTCCAAGAATACGTCTTTGAGACGAGGGAATTGACTTTGGTGTGCCTCTAAAGTAGCATTTATAGCAGAGAAGAGAGGACCCCGGAGAGAGATTCTGCAAATGCTCAAACCTTAAAGTCTTCTTCATCAATGGGGAGATCATCAGAGGAAGAAGAACAAGGCATTAAGATGCAGAAAATTGATCTCTCTTTGAAGATTGATGCTGAAGAAGCAAAGGTAGAGGATAATGATAATAAGGAAGATCAAATGGCACAAGTACTGCAGGATAATAAGGAAGAAGCTCCTGAAGCCACAGCAGGTGAAATTATTGAAGATGATGATGCTTCAATGGTAGAAATTTCTCTGCAAGAAAACCCTAAAACCAGAGAGGTACTACTTCTTTCATTATTATTAATGGCTCAGAAAAAGCATCACCATTCTCTCTATCTCTTTCTCTCTCTCTCTCTAGGTTTCTTTTTTTACATCGCACAACATAAAAGTTTGAACCTAAATCTTCTGCAAATTATTCAAACCCTTCATTCAATAACACCAGTGATCTTGCTATGTTTTTTTTTTAGTATATGACGGAGAATTAATGAAGGTTTAAACCTAAGATCTTCTGTAGTGAATTCTTTATCAGCTCCTTTCTCTCCCTCTTCTCATATTGGCTAGTGCATGTGCTTGTTAATTTTGAAGCACAAGTCTCCTGATAAAGTTGAATTGCTTGTGTATAATATATTCTAGCAGTTAAGTGTGTTACAAAAGGAGACAGATCGAATGAAAGAAGAAAACAAAGTTTTGAAGAAAGTGGTGGAGCAAACAATGAAAGAGTACTATGATCTTCAGAGGAAATTTGCAGTGACCCAGGAGAACAATAAGAAAAGGGTAAATCTCCAATTATCTCTCTTTTATAAATCTTCTAGATTGAATTATATATTTTATGTCTAATATAATAGATCTCATTTAGGATCCTCAAATTTCTCTCTCACTTCGACACAATGCAAACACCAGCAGTGAAGAACCACAGAAAATTCCTGAGATCTTTGACGCCAAAATGCAAAGAGCTAAATCTCCTTTGAAAACTGATGATTTGGGATTATCACTAAGGTTAGAGACAAGTTCAAGACAACAACAAGAAAGGGAAGAAGAGAAAGAAGAAAATAAGGAAGAAATGGCAAGGTTTGAAGCAGTGAAGAACAAAATACAGCGAACTCATTATGACTTGCCTGGTATCAATAATTCCCATGTTGCCTCTGCTCCTAATAGAAAGGCTAGGGTTTCAGTTAGAGCAAGATGTGACGCAGCCACAGTAAGTTCTATAATCTATATACGTACAAGATTTCCATCTTTCTACTTTGAAAATGATTACGAGAGGATAAGAACTAATCTCAAGCTTTGATACAGATGAATGATGGGTGTCAATGGAGAAAATATGGGCAGAAAATTGCCAAAGGAAACCCTTGCCCTCGTGCCTATTATCGTTGCACCGTAGCCCCGGGTTGCCCAGTTAGGAAACAGGTAACTACAACAATTTGCATATTTCACAATGGTAGAATTCAAAAGTTTTCAATTTTATGTAGAGATAATTGCCTTCATATTTTTTTTTGGTAAGAAAAGATCCTAACTAGCACCTAACAAAAAGAACAAAACAAACAAAAAATAAACACAACAAATTCATCCGAAAAAAAAAGAACAAAAAAAAAATCCTAATTGCATTCATGATATGTTTCTAAAGATACTATATTTCATAATTGTATCTCATGAGATTTATTTTCTTCTTTATTATAGAAGCATTATCTTCTCCTGTATAGAAGCATTATCTTCTCCATTAAATTCAAATTCAAATATTATAAATATATAGCTAATAGTATTTCTGTTAAATTTTATGTAATTATATAGTTATCTTTTAGTATTGTTAACAAACTCCATTTGTAATATGTAAATAATAGAGATATTGAAGCAATACAGAGTTTTCATTATTCACTTCAAATAATTCTCTTTATTTCTTTATTTAGCACCCTCAAAAAATTTTTAAACAGTATCTTATAATAGCAACAAAAAAAAAATCTCATGAGGTGTCATTTTAAAATACTGTGCCTATGCAGACATCAATAATTACTATTTTTTATCTATGAAAATCATTTTTCATTTGATATTATGGGTTTTTGATTTTTTTTCTGGCAATTATATTTGTATGTTTAGGTGCAAAGATGCCTAGAGGACATGTCCATTCTAATCACAACCTATGAAGGAACACATAATCATCCACTCCCTGTGGGTGCAACTGCCATGGCTTCTACAACTTCTGCAGCAGCTTCCTTTATGTTACTAGACTCCAGCAACCCTATCTCAAATGGTACCTCCAGTTTCACCCAAGCAACCCTTCCTTACAATACCTTCCATCCATTAAACCCACCACCTTCCAACATCAGAAGCATAAACCCTAATGACCCATCACAAGGAATTATCCTTGATCTCACCAATAATTTTGCTGCTGCTAGCTCCTCCAACTCAGCACCTCAACTGGGGTTTTCTTGGATGCCAAATAGACCACGTCACCAAAGTACTGGAAATTCTTTTGCAATGAACATTTTTCCTAGCAGCACTAGAACTGTAATGGATTATGAGAGGGCTTGGAAAGTAGAAGAGAATAAGCAAGTTGCTGATCATAATACTGTGTCAGCAGTTGCCTCAGATCCTAAGTTTAGGGTTGCAGTTGCAGCAGCCATAACTTCACTTATTAATAAAGAGAACCACTCTACTCATCCTATAGAGACTTCCTTTGGTCCTAGGATTGGGCAAAATGGTAGCTCTAGTAGCAGCAACTGGGTTATAGAGTCTCTCTCAACAAATGGGAAACCCACATGATCTTCACCTTGAAAGAAGGGTGAGAATAAGTTTGTTTGAAGAAACTTAAAGTTCATCTTAGCAACACAGAATGTGTAGATCAAGTAATTTTCTTAGGTAAGATTAGATACATATCAATAAGATTCAGATGGAGGATAGATTCTTCTGATGATCCCCTGTATTTTGGTATTTCTTATTATTATGAAGGACATTTTTGTAATTTTACCTGAATGCAATGTTAGTGAAATCTAGTTCTAAGAAACACTTTTCTTTTTGTATCATAATCAAATGGTTTAAATCAGCATGTGTTGATTAATTTATTTTTTATTTCGTTAAAGGCATTCCATCTAAATAGAGTCTAAAAAAACGTGTTTAATTTGCCATTAAACTTATTAGTGATCTGAAAGAAATATGACTTGATGATACCTGTGTTGAGATCGAGGTAAGTTGGATTCCACAGATAAGTCAAGGTCGGTCAGACAGGGGAGGTTGAGTCGATTTTGATGAGTTCTATTAAATAGTACACGTGAACTAAGGGCTGTATTAGTGATCATACTCAGACTTTGATAGTTAAATTAATTAGGTCTGAGCCGAGAAAAGGCAATAAATGCTAAGAGTGAAAAAGTTCTTTCATACCTATAGATGGTTTGTATTTATAGGGTGGTTGAACAACATACCTGTGATTATGTCAAGTGAAAAAAGACAGTTTCGTCCTTGTATGGTATTGGGTCATGGTCTATGTGAAATGGGCCGGATTGTTATTGGGCCATTGATACAGATTATGTACAACTTTAAAAATTAAGTTTTTTGTTTAGTGGAATTCCTCTTTTGATGAATTATGGTTCCTAAGTATATGTGTTTGATTAATTAGTTGATTTGATTGTATGCTACATAAAACACAAGTGTAAAATTGTACATAATATATTTTTGATACTTAAATCTTCTTGTCAGTATATTCTTTGATCATTTTATTACATTTTCTTCAATTACTTATATTGTAATTATTTTGTATATTATATTATCTGTTTTGATTTTCTCTAATTTTTCCCCTTATTCATTTTATTTTACGAACAAAGACTTGAAAATGTTATTGAATTTCAAGTTATATCTCTTCAAAAAATTGATAAATTCATCAAAATCTTTACCTTTGTTGAATGGAGCAGTTAAATTAAGGTTGAACAAATATTTCAAGGTTTCTTTCATTTCCTCTAATTATATTTTTGTCGAACTTAATTTTACCTATTAGGTAGAAGAGTCTCATATAAGTATCACATTAGGTTTTATTAATTGGTTATTAAATGTGAAACATAACATTTTAAACCCCTTTGAAAGTCGATGTTCGTACATGACGACTTAATGTGGCTTTTTCTATACTCGCTTGTTAGGTAGAGAGCTACATGACTTAAGTACACGTTAGGCCTAATTCGTTACCTAATGTAGGACATGACATTTGAATCATATTTTATTTTATTTTTACCAATAAATAAACTAGAAAGTGAGGATTTGAACCATCAACTTTAATATTATCTTAACACTCAGTATTAAAGAATGTGTTATTTGAATCATGCCCTTTTTAGTTGTTTAAGTTTCTCGCCTATGTTAAGTACTTTGTCTAATCGACTAATAAATATGTTTTCATTCTAGTGGGCTTTGTGCTATGAAGTTCTGAGCATCTTCCAATCCCCAGATTTTGAAGATGATCTTAGACGCTAAACCCTATCCTTAACCCCTAGTCCTTAGATCCCCTAGATTGTAGACCCTAATCCCTAGTCAAGGTCCAAACCTCAACCTATACCTATACTTATACCTATACACCTATATTTAGCATAGACATCGTGGGCTTAATACTTTATACCTTAGACCTAAAGTCCTTGATCCATATACCTTAGTCTAAGTTCAGACCTCAACCTTGACCATGACCATGACCACGACCACGACCACGACCTATACCTAGACCTTGAACCTCGATGTACTTGTACATGTATACTTTTATACCTGTATCTATATACATGTACTTATATATTTATACTTACACCTGTACCTGGGTACCTGTACTCTACACATGTACCTGTATACATGCAACTGCATACCTGTATACTTGTATGTGTACATGCATACCTACACCTCTATAAATGCACCTACCCTTGCCTTTGTTGCAACACCTACCCATGCCCCTGCCCCCACACCTACATACATGTACCTGTATACCTGCACTTGTAGTACTTGTATACATGTATACCTATATACATGCACCTGCACATTTGTACCAATAAACATGTATACGTGTACCTGCACATGCACTTGTATACTTGCACCTGCAACTGTATACATGTACATGTATATCTGCACTTGCACATTTATACTTGTAAACCTATATATCTGTATACATGTACCTGCACATGCATCTATCTATTTGCACTAGCATATCTGTATACTTGCACTTGTATATTGCACCTTCACATTTATACATGTATACATGTACCTGCATCTGTACTCATATACCCGTACTTGACATCTATACCTGTATACCTGCACCATCATATATGTATGCTTGCACCTATATACTGCACCTTCACATCTGTACCTAGATACCTGTATACATGTACCTATATTTGTATTTGTATACTTGCACTTGCACATATGTACCTATAAACTTGTATACATGTATACATGTACCTGCATATGCACCTATATACTTGCACCTACATACCTGTATACCTGCACCTGCATATTTGTACTAGTAAACCTGTATACATGTATACATATACTTGTACCTGTATACTTGCACTTGCATACCTGTACTTGTATACTTGCACATGCACCTGTATACTTGCACCTGCATACCTAAACATGTATACCTGTATACCTATACCTGCACCAGCATACCTACACCTGCCCTTGTGAACATGCATACCTGGCCTTGCACCAGCACACCTGCAACTGTAGCTACCCTTGTGCACTTGCATTCCTACACCTGTCTCGTCTACTTATACGTGTTTACCTACACCTATATACTTGCACATGTTTACCTACACCTATATACCTGCACATGCATACCTGTATTTGTATACCTACGCATGCATATATATACCTGTACTTGTATACATGCATCTACATACTTGCACTTATACTTGTACTTGTATACTGCACCTCCCATCTATACTATATACTTGTACTTGCACCAGCATATTTGTACTTGTATACTACTAGTATACCTAAACATGTATACCTATACTAGCACCTGCATACCCGCAAACCTAAACTTGTATACCTGCATTTATATCCCTACACCTACATACTTATACCTATAGTGTATACATGTACCAACATATATAAACTTGTACACATGTACCTACACTTGCATACCTGTAAACCTGAACCTATACACTTGCATCTATATATCTACACATATATACCTGTATCTACACTTGGATATTTGCACTTGCATACCTGCTCATGCACATGTATACATGCACTTGCATACTTGTACCTACACTTGCATTTGCACATCTACTTGTATAAGCATATTTACACCTTTCAACTTACTTGTATACCTATATCTGCAACTGTATACCTATATAACTGCATACACGTACCTGCATACATGTACTTGTATGCCTGAACCTGTATACATACCCTTGTACTTGAATACTTGCACTTACATACATGTACCTATATACATGTACTTGCACCTGTATACCTACATCTGCACACATGTACACACATGTACCTGTACAAGCGTACTTGCACCTTTATACTTGTATGTCTATACCTGTACTTGTATACCTGCACCTTTATACTTGTATACCTATATGTGCACCTATATACCTATACTTATATATAATTGTATACATGTACCTGTATACTTGAACCTGCATACTTGCCTCTGCACTTGTATACATGTACTTGTATACCTGTACCTATATACATGTACTTGCACATGTATACCTGCACATGCACACATGTACACACCTGTACCTATACCAGCATACCTGCACCTTTATACTTATATGCCTATACCAGGCACTTGTATACCTGTATCTTTATACTTGTATACCTATACGTGCCCGTGTATACTTACACATGTATACATGTACTTGTATACCTGAACCTGTATACATACCCTTGTACTTGAATACTTGCACCTACATACTTGTACTTATATACATATACTTGCACCTGTATACCTACATTTGCACACATGTACACACATGTACCTGTACCAGCGTACTTACACCTTTATACTTGTATGCCTATGCCTGTACTTGTATACCTGTATCTTTATACTTATATACCTATACGTGCACCTGTATACCTGTACTTATATATAATTGTATACATGTACCTGTATACTTGAACCTGCATATTTGCCCTTGCACTTGTATACATGCACTTGTGTACCTGTACCTATATACATGTACTTGCACATGTATACCTACATCTGCACACATGTACACACCTGTACCTGTACCAGCATACCTGCATCTTTATGCTTATATGCCTATACTTGCACTTGTATACTTATACCTTTATACTTGTATCCTTATATGTGCCCTTGTATACTTGCACTTTGTCATGCCTCAACTAAGTACGTGACCGGCGTAGGAAATTATAGTAAAGTAATATCCCACAAGCCTAAACTTTCAGACATACAGACCTTGTAATCATGAATATAAAAAAAATAAAGGGCAAATTTCCAAGCTTCTAACAAAGTTTTGACATTACCAAAATAAAAGGTCACAAACAGTTGGACTCAGAATCGACAGATCGAACATGTTGGAGCCATTTGATTGTCTTGGAGAAGTGTTGTAACAGGAAAAAACACACTTGGCCATTATAGAACCATATATTGACTATTTAGAACGGAAACTTTAGGACTATAGCTTCGTGTCTTTTCTAGTGACTTCCCCCAACTCTCTTAGACATTTTCTTTGTGCGTACGTGGCATCCTATGATATTTTCGTGGGTGTGATATTTAGAAATTTTCCAAAAGCTACCAATTTATGGCAGCAAGAAATAAAGCTCATATTTCTCCTATGTGCGACTCTAAGGACCTCAACTTCTTGCAATCCTCAACTCTAAAATTGTTATGCGATTCGGAAGCCATTCTACCTCTGTCTCTAGTTGCAATCTTACTTCTTTATGTGATTTTCCTCTATTTTTGGGCCAAGTGGTGCTGTTGTTTCAGATGTTAGTTTATCAACTCATCTTCGGCCAACCTCCAGTAGGCGTTCAAGGTGTAGTTCTGAGTTGGTTCTACTATTTTTTCCCTTATCTTATTTTAGCCTCCTTACTTAACCGCCGCCACAATAACAGCTCGGTAAAACAGAGCAACTTACGTGTTGATAAGACAACTAGTCTCCTTTTCTCCAAACCATCAACGATTATGCAGGAAG
>JASKGM010000005.1:828443-843188 GCA_034509205.1 Ceratonia siliqua | reverse complement strand
AAATATATAAAAAGGTCATGGCTTTTCAAGGCTGCAGCCAATTCTTCAACAGTGGGTTTAAAACCTGCCTTACCCTGGAAATTAACAAGAAAAAATTGGAAAAGACTTAATATCAAAAGAGATCAATATATCTCTAGAATTTCTTTGATCATTCTTATTAAAATCAAACTGGTAAATTACCTCTAGGTTTTGACCTCTAAACCAATTCTCAAATTCAATTTGAGTGCCAATGAGATCACCATCTGGGTTCAATAAATAAAAAGCGTCCAGTGGATCTATCAAGGGAAAGGACAATGAATTCCTTCCCACTTGTTCTTGATGGCTGCTGCCTCTGTTAAGCACTGCAGAGATGCTGCTAACCGAAGGCATGCGATAAACCTCCTGGTTTCTTAGTATGGGCAAATTTTCCCAAGGAAGCATCTGTCACAGTAGCAGAGCTTGTTATTGATTCAGTATTAGGTTTAGCCTAAAAAGTAAGTACAGAATTTTTAAATTGTTAAATAAAAAGGCATTTCCTTACAGTTAATTTTTCTTAAAAGTGAAAGCCAAATATTTGACTTGGAAGAAGTGTTAAAGGACCATCAATCATGATATCACGAAATTGAAACATTAACAATCTCGTCATATCAGTTGAAAATGGCAAAATGCTGCATCTTGGAATGAATTGGTTATAAAATGCATATATCAATCAATTAGATCTGAAAGAACTTATAACCAATATACTAATTTACACATTGTCAAAAAGATGGTTGAACAGAATTAGGAAAAGAAAAAGCATTTGATTAATCATTAACTACTATATGTGAAGGATCCCAAAAGCATTTAAAAAGTGGAACTGAATGCTTAAAACTAATAATTTAGCTGCATAATAAGAAAGCTGGAAACAGTTTACATACCTGAATGTCATAATCCAACACAAGAATAATCGGCTCCCTAGACTGTCCCACTTCAAGCACGTTTGATGCTTCATTTAATAGTTGAAAAGCAAACTCAGATGACATTCCAAATCCATTGGCTGCATTTGACAATATGCCACACCTTGCTTCATCACAATAACCTACTTCAGCAATATAGCAGCCTTTCTTTAAGCTTAGCTGTGAAATCCATGTATCTCCTTCACAATCATACTTGGAGCCTCCAAGAATAACTTTGAGAAGACCCTCATTCACATCGAATTTGCATTTAGATCTTAGATCATGCACAAGCTTCTTGTGTACTACGTCTAAATTCTTGCAGTTCAACCATTCTCCAAAAAGTAAGCATTTCCATGAACCAAACCATGAATCTTCAATGTTCCTGGTAAAAATACAGTACGGAAATTGTGCAGGGAAAGATAGCTATTAGTTTTTTAAAATTTGAAACTACTATCCATTGTGCATAGCGAGTGTCTAGCGATATTTTAGACTTCCAGAATTCCTTGATAAAGAACAACTAAGCAAAGTTACCGTCACCTTCAGTAAAACTGTTCAATTATTGAGGAAGGTTGCAAAAAGCAAGTTGCAGGTTTGTGAGAGAACCTATGTTTAATCACAGAAGGTCATGCAAATTGACACATGAAAACATAAAGACAGGTAATGTACCTCAGCAATTTACCAAGACGATGATCGAGTTTCTTTCTCCGCTTCCACCATAGGATCCTATTGATTTTTGTATCTTCCAAAGGAAATTCCGAAGATAAGTAATTCTCTTCCAAAATCATTTTGAATGCTGGAGCTACATCATCAACCACTGTAAAACCCCAAGGACAGTGCCAGTGTTTACTCGAGTTATCACACTCATGAAGGGTACCCAAACCAGAATTTGTGTCATCATCTGAAACTGGTGATGGAAAGATACAAATTTAGCTTGTCAAAACTTTATAAGCCTAATGCTTGTATGAGATGCTGTACATGTCTTAATGCCAAGTCTAGATGAGCTATATACCTTGTAAAATGGAATCTACTGGCAATAACATCACAACAGGTTCACTCTTAGAACTAAGCCGTGACACCAGCAACCAGGCATGAACATGTGTAGGATAAAGCAATAATTCTTCTAATAAACTAGTATAATCAGTTCCTAGCAAACTTATCCCAACTATGGTTGTAGAAGGAAGGCCAACCAAAAACTTTTTCACATATTCTGGAAGGTCTACCGTGGTCTCAGGCACAATCCTGCAACAGAAGAGCATAGCTTCAGATTGCATGTCAAACCACTCTTTTGCTTTTTCCGCAATGACAACTGTTACCTGAGTGAGTTGCATGTGCCTTCCCTGATGCAGGAAGATCCAGCAACACTTGAACCCTGACATTGAACTTATGAAATTAACTATTGTCCTTGTACATACCAAAAAAGCAGCATACAGTAGAGAAAATGAAGAAACAAGAAATGTTTAAATATTTGTCAATATTGACTATCATTAGTTAACAATAAAATTTTTTTTATATGTAGTATGCATGAGATGATGCTATCAACCTTGATATTTTTAATAATTCCAATTAAAAAGCCTATCCCAGGTACAGGCAAAAACTTGTGCTCAGACAAGCCCATTGGGTAGACAAAAGATGGTGAAGATAACTTGTGGATTATGTTAAGGAAGGGATGACCAGTCAGAAACCAGGAACAGGTTGAGAACTAAGGATCTGAAAGCAAACCAACCAATGTTCCATCCACTTTTATTGTTTTGACCCATTAAGTGGAACAACAAACAATTCCATTCTTGAGCTGTATAAGTTGGTTTCTCGGTAACAATGAACTAAAGCAACATAAACATAATTACAGCCTTTTACATTGTGGTATCTGGTGTAAAATCATAAACATCAGTTCTGCAATACAAATTAACTATTTTAATATTGTTCTTAAAAATAAGCATTCATCATGCGTGCATACACTGTGTGTATTTATTTATTTAAACCAATACCTAGGCCATGTTTTTACATTAGATGAATGAACCTAAGCAGCAGTCATTGTTCAGGTTAATTGACTGGTCAAGTTTTGAAAACATTGTTAAGTAAAGTCTCCTCAGCGATCTAGGCTGTACCCTTAACTAATCATCACATGACATGTACCATAGCTTAGATGCAAGCCCTACAGTGCACTACTCATGCCTTTGCACAAATTATACACATCCTACAACATCCATCTCAGAGGGCATCATTCCCCTTCATATATAAAGAGTATTGAAATAAGGGCATTAAAGAATCATGTGCATTTTAGAAAAGATGGAATCAAACCAAAACTAATAGGCACTAAAATAAAAATACAATTACCAATGAGCCTGTGGCTCATTGGTATTGGAATTGTATCCAAGGCTGAGGGTTGCGAGTTCAAGCCCAGTCGGAGCCAAATACACCACACAAAAAATACAATTAATAATGAGCAAAATATTCGAAAGTAAAAATTTTCAATTGAGATGCCAATGATTAGGGTTTCTTTTATAAGTCAAGGCTTTGTAATAGAAGCACTGATAAGCTACAAAGATAATCATATTCAAAGCAATGGTAACTGTTAAAGATTTTTCATTCTAAAAGGTTAAATTAAGAGAAGGCTCAGGTATGGTTTTTATGATCTCTAACACACCCTCTCAAGCGAAAGCCCTTCGGGAAGTTTGAAGCATAAACAAAGCACAATCCCACCATGTCTTATGCTGAAACTTAATTTAAATAGGAAAATGAGGATGGCAAGGATTGAACTCTTGATCACTTGGTCAAAGCGACTTCGATAACATGTCAAGGACTGCTTTATCCCAAAAAGCTTAAGCTGCTAAGAAAAGGCCTAATAATGATTTTTATTATTATCTCTAACAATAAGCATCAAGGCATACCTTAGGATCAATGAGGGGTTGAACTTTGCATCTCCCACTTAGATTTGAAAAGAACTGGTAATTAAGATGAGTTCCAATTGAAGCTTGATGAAAATATGAAGCCCAATAATTTTCACCCAAAGCTTTGCTAAACAATGACAAGGAAAATTGCTCACTTGAGGCAGAAACTATATGCATCACAGCAAGTAATCTAGATACCTGTTGCAGTGTCATTACAATATTAAGGTCATAACTTGCTCAAATGACTTTAAGAGGAAAAAAGAAACATACCGGAAGCCAGAAAGTTAAGATTAAGTAACTCTACATGCATTTTCATGACACAAACATTACAATTGCATTGCAAATGTCAATCACTCAAATAAATCACTTAGATCTATTCCCAACCTGTGCTTAGTCATAACATATCATCAACAGCTACATGCAGCTCCACTTCCACATTATCATTTTATGTTCAAATTGCAATAAAAGCCAAATGCCAATATTCATATACCAGGTAAAAGTGCAATCTATTAATCCAGAGGATTGATCAAACTGAATTGACCAATAAGCTGCTAGCCTACTATACGTCCAAAAATGTAGTAATGGGGTTAAATTAAACTTTATTCAAGATTTTCAGCTTTGACAAATTTTCAACATTAACATGCAAGGCTTACTGGCAATGTAATATAGAGGTGAACAATATATAGCTTTAAGAAAATAATTAATACTGGTTACCCATATGGTTGTGTTGGGCATCATGTCAATCTTTAGTTTGAGAGCAAATAGCTAAAAGATAAGGTTACTTTAATAGCCATTTTGCAGACTAAAGTTGTCATATCACTACTCATGAAGTAAATAATCACAACACATCATACTTCATCAAGATAATACATACCTTAAAATAATTGGCTTAACTACAGAATCTAACATAGTCATCTAAAACAATTGAAACAAGAAACTTAGGGCTTGTTTGGGAGTTTTGAGGAGACTGGAGTGGAGTGATCATTAATGGAGTGGGGTGGGATGGAATAGAGTGGAAAGGAGAGTAACTACTCCATTGTTTGGATGTTTACAATGGCCATTAATGGGGTGAGGTATTTTGTTCCTAAATTACCCTCATATTATTTCATTTAATGCATAATAAGGGTAAAATAGTAATTAATTAATAATAATAACTCAAACCATCCCAAGCCCCCAATTTGGAAGGGTTTGAAAATTGCAGTGTGGAGTGGGTTAGGAACCCATCCTAACCTACTCCATTCCATTAATGAAAACTCATCGAAACAATGGTTTAGATTTTTTTCCCACCCAACTCCATCCTCCCAAACAACCCCTTAGGAGAATCCCTAGGGAGATAATATACCCCCAAGTTCCTCAGCAGTGTCACAAATTACATCAATATTTACATGTAACCATGGCCCAATACCAATCCCATGCAGGGATAATAAAATTACTTTCACAGTTTCACTAAATCTGTGATATTAAGTTTCCAAATTCCTTCGTATACATCAGAAGGTACATACCTAGAGTTTATGAATCTTCTGAGTTAAAAAATTGTAATTCATATTTCTTATATTTATTTAATCCTGTAAAGTAAATTATTGTATACTACCCATATGTGTTGCTTTGTATGCACCTTTTACTAAAATTTTCACTTCTCTACATGAAAAAAATGATAGATGGTAAAGTCTAATATATAGGGAGTAGTGACTTGGGCTACCAAAGATCTGAACAGTATTAAAAAGCTGAGAGCTCTAAAAGTTCAAGATAAATGTTCCTCAGAGTCAACTTCTTTCATGCTTGGATGACTGTTGGGACAAGATATACCATTAATTTGGCATCAAGAAATTACCATGGATTTTGTAACTATAAAAACATATCTAAGAAAAAAAAATTGATTAGGTAAAAGTTGTCACAGAATAATAAAAACAGGAAAGAGAAGTTTGACCTTTCGAAAAAGTGCAGGAACGTCACGAGAGAGTACAAAGGCTAGCATCAGCCAAGATGCAAGATCTTCAAACTTGATGCTAGATAGATTACAGAAAATACTCCTGGGAGGCAAAAGCACAACACAGCAAGTGAATGAAGTTAGTAAGACAAAGTTATGTTTATAAAGCATCAAGTACAACAATGTAAAACTTTATAAATCAAGCCCCTAGGAAAACACCGTTGTTGGAGTACACAAAAGCAAACACAATGATTATCCAAACTTCCATAGAGCACAATATATACAAGACTCTATTCTTGTCAATCCATTTCAGAGGTTTTGTTTCAAGGAAGGATTTTTAAGATCCCTCAGAAGTGTGCTCTTTCTGCAGGGTTGTGGTACTTATGGATGAAGCTAATGCTAGAGCTTTGTATCAGAGATTTCTTCCCTCACATCCCTTATGGGATAGAGTTGTCTTTTGGCTCCTCTGTAGGTTTCAGCTCATGGTCTCTTTAAGGGGTTTCCCTCATGGATTTGCAAAGGAATCAGAGAGCTATTTTGAGCTAATGTTCTGTTTCTATATACACACACACACAGATGCAAAACTCAAAAGAAGAAAAACCAACAATGATTCATTCAATTAATATGCAAGAAAATCAACAAAATTGAATAACAAGGTACCATGAAATACTTCATATTACAAAATTTTCAGGAAAAGAAACTTTTTGACAAACTTGAGGATATTGCTTGGTAAAGCAGGCACGTTGGATCCCTTGAGAAATTACAAGACAGAGACATTGTGTTTTAAAAGCCCAGAGACTTTCACAAAACACATCATAAAATATCATATGCATTGTCATACACAACTTCATTATTGCTGATTTGAAGGGTAAGTCAATAATAAAGCACATATTAGATAACCAACGTCTATCATACACAACAGAAAATTGAATCTTTTCTCATAACAAATAGAAAAAAGGAGCTCACATATACAGACTTCTATGTTGTGACATACAAGTTGTAGTTATTACAAATACCTCATATCCTTTAAATGATAGCCCTTCAAAGAGAACCAACATATGTCATGGAGTATTTCTGCACGTTCAATAGCAAATACATCTCCTGGGATCTCCTTTGCAACTAAAAGACAAAAATAATCAAGTGGAACAGGAAAAACTCTGTGGTAAAATGCGTTTCTGCTGACTAGATCTGATATTCTTCTTAGAAGAATTTTATGTGTTTCATCAATTTGACCAGAATATTCAAAGCATTTCCCTGTGAATCAAAGTTACATCAGAGAAAGAAAGAGGCCCATAACTACATGCCATAAATAATGCATGACTTAAACCTTACATTAAAAAATGAAAAAGATACAAATTTATTAGGGTGTATTTGATTAACTGAAAATCTCAGAGCTGCAAATTCAATACTGAAATTTAAGTGTTAAAAATTTTTGGCACTGAATTTGTAATGTTTGAAAAGGGTTATATTTTAACTCCTGAATGTATATTGAAGGAAACTGTTGGAATTTAATACAATAATGAGGCTATACTAAAGGAAACTATTGTCATTTCACAATTTAAATAAGGAAACGGTTGGTGCTGAATGTTTTAAACACCTTTTCAAAATTAAGTAAAAGTATTTAATATTAAATCAATTTTAGAACTGATCTTACTACTGAATTGAGTGTTCAAACAGGCACAAGGTAAAGTGTAAAGACAAGTCACAAGTAAATTTTAGTGCACTTAGCCATTCTTGGAGGTTTGCATGCACACAATTATCCCCAATTTTAATCAAACGTTTTTAGTTACTTAAAGTAATAGTTTGTGCCGATCAAACATTTTTGTCTTTTATCATTTGTAGAAAATAGTCAGTGAGAAATAAAAAAAAAAAGGATATAGGAGTATGAACGGAATCTCTGACTTACTCTGTCAGATTCCCTGTGTGTCTAGTTAAACTGATAAAATAGGTCAAGGACAAAAGTTTGTAGTTGTAGTACAACTGCTACAGGCCATCAAGGCCAGCCCACTAGTAACGACACACTTATTTTAACCTAGTCATCATCTTATTATAATATTCCCCTTCAAACTGGAGCATAGATATTAATCATATCCAACTTGTTACAAATAAAATTGACTCTACTAATGTGGAGAGCCTCAGTGAGATTATTTGCTAACAGTTCTCCAATCCTTAATTGCCAAGCGCAAAGTGGCATCAAGCAAAATGAAAAAACTTCAGTTTAGACCTTAGAAGCTTAATTATGAGCAACTTTGATCATCAATATATGATAAAAGAGTCCACAGAAGCAAACAACAATAACAATGGCAAATACAAGCAATTACTAATTTCATATTCATTTCCAAGGCACACAAAAGAGATAGATTTGAACTAGTTGCCTTCAAAGTAAGAAAAAGCACATAGTTTAATTTCTAAAAGGCATATCAAAAGAGATTTACTTCACTCAAATGAGTTCTCAAGCCATGTATACAAAATATTTTTAAAAAAAATTTGAGAAGCACCAGTTGCAGCTGTCTCTTGATTATTTGCTTGTGATTCACACAAAAGAGCATAGTAATAAACAGAAAACATAAAATGAAACTGATAGTCATACCTATTTGAGTGAGTAACTTCATTGAAAGCTGCCTACGGACAAACTCCCATTTTAGATGAACAAAATCATTCAGTAACCCAGATTTCTTAACTTCATAAGGAATACAGTGCCAACACCTCATTTTGTTGTAATTGCATGTTATTGCACACATTGAAGCCTCCAAACTTTTTGATTCACCAACTTCTGACTTGCTAGGACAACTTGTATGCTGGTTCTGTGAAGATCGATATCTGGAACGAGTTAACCTTGATTTACTCTCAAGTGCCAAACTTTGCTCCTTCGGGAAAGATTTTGCTGCATTCTTATTCCTTCTATTCTGTTTTGCTCTAATCTTGGGCTCTGGCCCTTCTCTATTGGATTTCATCACATTTACATCTGCTTCATTTACTGTAAAGCAGGCAGAACTATTACAAGCACCACATTTGACATCTGTTGCACTCTCATCACTGCCATCTTCAGGACAGCTAAGAGAGTTTTTCCACTCAAAAAGATTTAATTTCTCAAGAGCTGAGATGTACCAATTTTTAGCTACAGAAATGTTGCCTTCACTACTGTCAGATCTACTTTGACACAAATCTCCAAGATACTGATAGAGAGTTACTTCAAGTATCAATTTGCACTTTGAGCAACAAAATGATGTGCTGTTATCCTTCAGAATATGCTCAGAACTTTTAAGTTCCTTTTCTGCTAAATCCCAAAGTCTTTTCTTACCATAGAGTTTTCCTGGCAACAATACATATATTAATGGAAAATCATTCTCAGACCAAGCAGAGAGAAAATTTACCAATCCAAGCAAGGGAAGCTAAAACAAGTTTATTCCATACCTAAGATGGAAGAGAAAGCAACCATAAACAATGGTAACTTCAGTTTACAGGATATGGCTTTCCCCCACCGTAGAAAAGTTTCAGCCTCAGCTCCATTTCCAATCATTTCGTGCATGATTCCAACCTGCATGCAGTACATAAGATCAAACACCATCCTGATTTGTAGCTAAACATAGGATCCTCCACCTATGCATTCTAATTCTTCATATGAGAGGATCAAGAGACACAGAGTCAAAGTCAAACCTGAAGAGTGCTCTCTAGATAACACTGCATGATTTTCCATGGACTAAGATAGCAGTCTTTCAAATCCCATGAAATAGAATCAAATAACATAACTTCCCTGGAAACTGATTTGTTAACTCCAAGATTGTCAAAAATGTACCCAATATTCTGATAGACTTCACCCATTTCCTTGTACTCTTCAGCCAGCTGCTGAGCAGTATACATAAATTTCCCTTGGAAAAGTTTGGCACGTAATCTGTGAGCTTCTTTTGCAAATGAAAGAGCCTAATGAATAGAGATAAGGTCATTAGAAAGAGATAAGTTAGGAAACAATGCAAAGCCAAAGAGATATGGACCGGAAAAAAAAAATGCAAAATTGCACAACACTAAAAGACTAAAACAAGAGTCTAGTAGCTTATAATGAGAGTAATTTTTAAATAAGAGGGCTTACAAACTATTTAATTACTAATTTAACATTCATCTGGTCCATAATTACTCCTGGTGCAATTGATACAAGCCAGAAAGTAAGGAATACAAAAAAAAGGACTTTTGAGGAAATTACAATTCCCTTCATGAAGAAGTTGATTTCAAAGAAGCTAAGACGCATGCCCACAGGAAAGACACACATTGATCAACTAGTTTTCAAGTTTCAAACTCTTGAAACTTAATTTTTGAAGAGAATTAGAAAAAACACTGATTAGTCATCAAATCAAAACAAAAAAAAAAAAATTATAAAAACATGACAACCCCACAGGAATAGAAAACTATTCACCAGGCATGCAATCTATCTTGCAAAAACAGCATTATATAAGACAAGGAGGAATTGAATTCCAATTAGCACTGGTATTGGTTCAATAGTTAAAGGATTGATGATGCAGTAACGTAAAAATATAAATCAAATCCAATGCTGCTTACCTCTATTAATCGTCCATTTGAAATGAGTATTGGACACAAATCATAGTAGAGATACCCAACAAGAAAAGCAGAATGGCTTGAATCAGGAGCCTAGGAGAAAATTCAGAAAACAAAGTGATGATTCCGGATGAAAAGAATATTACAATAGATGTTAGCAACTCAAATGACCTTACATTTGAAATTAGTTCAAGTGCAATTTTTTGAATTTCGTCAACTGTGATGTCTGTTTGAAAAGAGCTCCCATGATTGCAAGAACTCCTAGGATAACCAGCCAAAAAAAAAGAGAAGTTCTGTTGAAACCCTATCATTAATGGTTGGGAGCCCTGAAGACAACGTATCCAGAAATCAATATGGAGAAGTTCATCAAAATGATTTGATGAGTTCAGGATGAATGCCTCATTCACAGGTGAAATACAGAGGCAATGACTTATCCTTCTACATTCCCACAGTAAGGCTAACCACTTCTCAATTGAGACATTCTTCAATTTAAACATGCTAATCACCAGCCGGTACATGTCATTATAAAGTTCTGTGAAACCCTGTAGATATGCCATTAAAATAAAAATATTATCCCCTATCAATCTTATGCAGAAACTAAAGGAACCAAAATGATTAAAGAAGAACAAACCTTCAATTGTAATAGATCAATTACATTATAGAGTAATATCATTATATTGTCAGAAAATGCAGGGCACTCTCCCTTGTCACAGCAATCAGGTATAGAAAAGCTTAACCACAGATTTAAAGCAGCCTTGATATCTTCAAAAATTTGCTGTTTAATGTATAAACCAAGCTAAGCTTTAGCAATGAGGAAATTGTTGATTTCAATGTCATAAAATAATGAGGATATCTTGAGTTACGACCCCAGCCCCCACCAGAAAAAAGAAAGAAACTGCAACCACAAAGATTTTAACTAAATAGTGGGAATTATCCGTTTATGCTTTAATACCTTTGAGTTTGGCTCAGCTTCCTGGGTACATAGTGCACGGAGGCAATATGCCACAGACAACTGGTGGTCAAGGGAATTTATATTGGTATACGTTTCACCAGAAATCTCCTTCTGTTTAAAGGGAATTACTTCATATCAATGGCATACACAACTCCAACAAAATGTAATTTACAAATGAATAATGATAAAGGCCATATTTTTGAAGAATAAATAAGAACCAAACAGCTTACTATCATAGTTATTGCTTCTGAGAAACACTGAATACAGTCCTTGAGGCCTTCTATGCCACAGACTCTTAATGCCTTTCCCTTTCTCACTAGAGTTTGTGCTTTCTGAAAACAACTATCCGGATTGACATATACATCTTGCAGGAGGATAGTTGTGATTTTCATTTGCATTTGCAGACAAAATTCTGGGTAAGTAAAACTCATTTCCTCATATGCAGTAAGTTCCTAGATAGGGACCAAGAAATAAGAAAAGGTGCACATATCACAAACAAGTTCTGAAACTCATTTTCTCTAATGAAATTTTTATGCTAAGTAAATATCTACTAAGGGGCTGTTTGTTTGGGCTTACCAGATAAGGAGTTTTCTGCTTCTCCTGTAGGAAGAATGACTTTTTTTTAAGGAGAAGTTGTTTTATGTTTGGATGTAATAATTTAGAAGAGCTTTTGAAGTAGGATAAACAACTTTATAAATAAAGGTTTCTCTCTCTTCTTATTTTTCTCCTTATCAGCAAAAGTTAAAAATTTTCACTTCTCCTATAAGGAGGTTTTCTCCATTTTCATTAACTTATCCGTTTTCTATAAGTCCAAACAAACAGGTATATTTTTATCCGAATGACTTATTTTTTGAAAGTAAGTAACTTATGCTTAAAATAAGCCCAAACAAACAGGCTATAAGAGGCCGCACCTGCTCCAAGATTATGCCAATGTTCCTCCTGCAAAGTTCAGTAGATGACAGCAGACAGTATAAGGTAAGAGTTTTGTCTTTCTCATCTACTTGCTTAACACGTTTACATTCCATCTGGATAGCATACCATAGAAGGATAAGTAGGAACAAATAAACTCAAAGTGAAAACAGCCAAACACTTAAAGCAAGATGCTTTGAGATGTTACCTTCACCCATTGCTTCACTACAGGCATAGGAGCTGGCAGCCTCTCAAACAGATCGTTAGCGACACACCAATTTTTAAGGATCTCTATAATTTTTTTCCTCACCTTATGATTGTCAACTTGATAGAGAATATCCAAAAGCAGAGCACTTCTGGTGCAAGCCTCGTTTACAAACTCTATAAATGCATCTCCCAACAGATAATCACAATGACATTTAATACAAAGCCATGACGCTTTACAGCATAAGCCTAGCACCTTTGAAGCCTGCAATGATATTTCACACAAACAAAAAAAGGAAAGGATTTAAGAAAGAAATATGACATTCTAATTATTATCCATGACCTTCGTATTTGCAATTCTGTAGTTTGACAGTGTCAACATCAAAAGCATGAAAATAGCGATTCCAAATGAGTGGAGGTTCTTTTACTCACTATATATTAATGTTTACTTTCAGATACAACATTACAATTCTTTTCCTTTATTATTAATTGCTTATTTTTTTGGACTCTAAAAACTGTTCTGAGGACCTAGTAAGTGGTTCTTTGAAATGGCACCAAAGCTTTGTTGATTAAGTGGCATAAAAATTTTATCTTATTGCCCTGTCTTATGATTAAAGTTTCAGCCTGAAGTAGTGTCCTATTTGAGTATAAGGTGGTTGTTTACCATGTTTCAAGCCTGGTGAGCTATCACGTCAGGCAACATGTTAGAGTTATAAAACTTGGGCTCCTACTTAACAACTTAAGCTTTTAGGTAAAGTTATTCTTTGACAACATGTACAAATAAGAGATATAGAATGGTTTTATCTATCTTCCACAGTACAGTTTGGCTTTAAACAAGATGTCCAATCCTCTTACTGCAGCTGATGGCTAATATTCGAGCTAAAGGGTCTAGTATTGAGACCAAAGGAATAATATTGGTTTTCCTTGACCAAAGAGCACCCCCCATATCAACTCTTGTATATCTTATGAACTGCCTCAGGAAATATAAAACAAGCTTGAATGAAAGCAATCCCAAAAAGAAAAGCAAATATATAAATTTCCATAAGATATTAACATTTTCCAGAAACTTTTCATTAAAAATTGGAAACAGAATACCTCTTTTGCCTCCTTGTTTCGGTACAAAACTACACCAATATTGTAAAGGCTTGCAATTACGTAGTTTCTTCCTTCTGTTTGAATCCATTCACTAGCAATGATCTGCTTAATTAATCGTGTACTCTTCTGAAATGAGAATAAAGAGACTAATTAGTTTGTCAGAACAAGAAAGCATCATGACATCCTGCATTCATTTTAGAGATTCAGAAATGCATTTTTAATTAAAAATAAAATTATAATAGAAATGATAATAATTAGACCATTTCATGATAATAAGCAGAACCTGGAAGTTAAGTTTAGTTTTGATGGAAAGGGTGAAGGCTGCCACAGCTACATTAAGCACTGTTCTGCAATTTTCATCAAATCCATTTCCGTCCCTTTCAGATGTAAAGCTGCAGGAGGGAAGAAGTGAGTTTTAGAGATTTAACATCATAAACATGCTAAACCACATGAGATCAAATAAATTGAAGGTGCTGAAAACTAGTGTCTTCAAACATGTTGAAACATATTCTATGTGGCACAAGGAAATTCAGAGTGAAGATAAGAAGTGACATGAGGAACGAGAACACTTCTGTCAAAAAGGTAAACAGGTTGACATAGAATAAAATAGACAGATAAATAGGCCAAGTATGCGGGACCCTCCTCAACCAGAATAACAGTAACCAGAAAGAAGCCAAGAGGAGGAGGCAACCAAGACAAACTATGCTGCATATGAAGGAATACTCCTGCACACCCTCAAAACCTTGGCAGTTACATTTACTGTACAAGCTCAAAGATCAAAGATAAAATGAACCATCCCCCAAGTGATGGAAGAAATAAACTGTGCCACTTTATTATGAATTCCATCACCTGTTTATCAATCTGCACAACTCATACACAAAGGCATCATTACTATGGGTGCTTCATTGATGTCTAACTCCCTCAGCATATATTCTAGCACCCCTTTTAATAAAATCAAAATCAGCCTGATTCAGAAGAAAAGAATGATGAACTTGCTTTCTAGTGACAAGACTAACTCCTTACTAGATAAAATCGGATATATTAATTAACTCTGGCTCATTCAATGATATCTCCAATTTATATGAATTTTTCTTGAGCATATCAAGGGCAGAAACTAAAAATGTGCTTTTGGATATTTCGTTGGATTTACCTTGGACAAGAAAGTATAAGATGACAAAGGAGATGGAATGCATCCAGGACAGCAGACAGCATAGTCATAGCAGAAGCACCATCCTTTTCAGTTACTAACTGTTTCCTTTCTGAATTAACTGATTTAGCAAGTGGTTGGCAAAAGAATTTCAATGCATT
>JASKGM010000005.1:802204-821828 GCA_034509205.1 Ceratonia siliqua | reverse complement strand
AATCATAGAACCCAACTGTGTACATATATGACCAGCTAAATCTTTCTCTTCAACACTGGATGACATACAATTCATTTCGCTGCGAATATCCAAGTCACTACACAAGTGACCATTCAAAGTTGGTAAATTCTGTAGTATATTCTCATTTTCAAGTAAAGCTCCAACCAAGTATTGAAATTTTGAACCTCCAGAATATGCAAGATCTCCATCTCTGGACCTCAAATTACAACAAATAAGGAGCAATCCAGCAGTATAAAGTCTCAGAATCATATTAATGGGTGTCATAACCTGCCATCAAAATGAAATACAAAATTTGATTGTGGTTGCACAAGCGAAAATTGCACTCAAGCCAACTTTGAAAGCAAAATACCCGTTGGAAATGTTCAGCTATTTTGTTCAGATGTGCTGCAAATGTACTACAAAAACTTGCATTTGCAGTCTGACTTTTATTTACACAATAAGATACAAGTTCAACATACTCTGTTCCATTATTTTCCTGTTCAACCTGAAAGGATAAATATCATTCGTGAACATAAGCAGCAAGATAAAATAAAACTCTAAATTCTTAATTATTTACGTAGAAAATGAACTCATAAATTAGTAATTAAAGCAGCACAGTCTTACCCAAAACTCATCAACTAAGTTTGAACCAAAGCCTATTTTATCTCTTAAATAGTTATAGTCTACAAATGATACAGTTTGTAACGCCCCAAGGAGCCTAAATGGCAAGTCTAGCAATAGGCAAGAAACATAACCTGAAATGGCTAGACCAAAATTGGTTTGTTGCCAGTTTCTAGTGGTTATGCTCTTACAACTTAATGACATTCCATCAACGAGGAACTTGGGGTATTGCAGCATAAGTAAACAAAAATGACACAATGTCAGGTTCAAATCATGATAAATAATTACTGCATTGTAGTTATATAACTTCTTTAACATTACCTTGCATTCACGAGCAACATAATCCAGTATATCCATGATATATAGGGATTTATTCTCCTGCAGCTGGAACAGTGAGGAGCATATACTGTGGGCAATCTGCATTGAAAGTCGATCAGGAAATCAAGTGAAGCGTTTTGTGATGCTTACATCCAAAAGATGAAAATTGGGTTACCTTGTAAATTCGATCTTTAATTGAAGATTTGACATATTCTGTCAATGTCGTACGACAGAAAGTAATTACCAAATCCATATCAAAAAATGTAGCCTTCTGAACTAAAATTAAAGAACATTTATCCAAATTAATTACTAACGTCCTGTGCAACTTCTCATATTTATTGGCATCTATTTCCCTGAAAAATGAGTTAAATAAACAGCAAGTTAATAGCGTATAATTGCAGAAGATAATTTTTGCTTAAAAAGCTAATATCCAGGGGAAAATGGGGACAATCAGAACCCATTTCACTAAGGCTCTTTTAAGAAAAATGTTGTAATTATTACTTGTCAATTTAAGACGTGACAGATGAAAATGCTGCTCAAAAAGAGTGGAAGAAGGATTTCAAAAAAAACAAAATGTAGATTTCTCATGCAATTATGTTAAAGATTACCCTCCCTTCGACAACTGGGATCATATATTTGAGCAGGGCTAGCAATTCTTATTCACATTACAACCCAAGTTTTAGGTGTGCACATCCCATGCACAAAACAAAACAACACTTCCAACAATAAATTTCCACAGACCTGAACCATGGCCGTACTTCCTCCACCAAATCAAGCACCCTCTTAAAGTGCCCACCCTCTTTACCCCGTCCCATTGCTGCACACTTCACTAGCGCCACAACAGTATCCACTACCAACAAACTGAACTCACTATCGCCACCGCCCTCATCCACTTCCGGGAGAAACTTGCTCTTCATTTTCGCAGATTTCGATCCACGAATCCTCTCCAAAACCCTTAAACCTTCGGTTTCTGCGTCCTCGTACCGCCCACACATATCCAAACAATGAATCATTCGAACTCTTATGAGTTCAACTGAGTAAGGCTTGCAAGCCAATTGAGATGCCACGACATCCAAGCAATCCAAGCACAGTTTATAAACTTCAAACAATTCGAGAGCTAAGTCACCGCCACCACTGGACTTCGATACTTCCGAAAGGCGTTTGGGGAGAATGGACAAGCAGCGATTCAAAAACGGCAGAAACTTCTTAGCCAGTGATCGGATTAGGGTTTGATCCTCGTTGGCCTTCGCCGGTTTCTTGGTTCCCTTGGGTTTTCTGAGATCCACGAAAGGGTGGAGATAATCGGAGAAAAGGGAGAAAATGCCTATGGAATTAGACGACTCGAGTTTGGAAATGAGAGATGATTCAGCGGCAGAAGCCATGGCGAGATTGAGCGAGACCTTGAAGGTATCAGGTTCCACTCCTCCTTCTCTGTGGAGGCAAAGTGAAGAGAGGGAGAGAGCTGAATTTTAAATGCGCAAATAGAGACCGCCCCGGTAGCTTATTTCAAACTCTCCCAACACTTCCCTGCTACTTTACAAATAGAGTCGTTAGCCCAAAACAAATTTAAAAATAAAAAATATATAACAGAATTATTTATTTTATGGACCAAAATTTTTTTTATTTTAATTATTTATTAAATTCACAAAAAATATAATTAAAGTTTGAAATTATAAAAAAATTAAGCCTTTAATTTATTTTGAAACTTAGTTGCTTACCAACCAAAAAAATATAAAATATAAAATAAATGAGCTTACTACTTGATTAAAATGTTGTTTTCATGTCTCATTTTTATGAGTGTTATAAGTTTAATCTTTAAATGTAAATTTTTTTCAAAAAAGTTTTTTACCTTTTATTTTTTTTTATTTTTACATTATTTAAATTATTTCATCAAGATTCTATTTAACACACTAATAATAAGTGATTATATGTTCATAACATATGGCCTATTTGTTTGGGATTATGTGTTTATAATATATGATGATTATATTTTTTTTTCTTAAAGTAACCAAATTAGTAAAGCTATTTTTATAGGGTAAACAAACAAATATAAATCTTATATTCAATAACTAAATTGAGAATGTATACAAAAGTTAAGAATTAAATTAAAAATGTGTACAAAAATTAAGGGTAAAACTAAGACCTTTCACAAAAATTAGAAATTAAATTGAGAACATATACAAAAGTTAGTAATTAAACTAAGAATACACACAAAAAGTTAAAGATGAAATAAGTTATTTGGGTTTGACTTGACATTTTAAGTTATTATATCATAAATATGTAAATATTTTTGATAGTGTACTAAATGGAATCGTGACAAAAAGATTTAAGCAATATGAAAATGAAAGGTGAGAGACATTTTTTAAAAGAATTCATATTCGGAGACTAAATTGATAACGCTTTTAAAAGTGAAGGATTAAAACAACATTTTAATATGATAATAGGTATCTCTTCAAAATTATCAAAGTCATGTTAAATTAATTAATTATTTAAATAATTTCATCACTTATTTTTAAAATTTTGGATTTAATTTTATTTTCAGTACATCTTACATTAAAACATCAAGTACTTAAATCATCATATATCAGAAATTACATAATAAATTCTATATCAAAAGTAAAAATATATTCAAAATTTAACATTATATAGTTAAACTCAATATTATGAACTTTTAATTTTATTTTAGTGATCTATCTTCAACGGTTAACATATCTACATCTATATTGATATATCAATAGGTATGTATTAGTCTAATTTGTAATTTTGTTAATTAAAAATAAAAAAATTATTGAGATAGAATTTTTAAGAAAAAATAAGAGATAGTTCAATATTTTGAAAAAAGAAAAAAGATATTAAAAAATCTATCCACTTTCCAGTAATAATGCTTGCTATAAGAACCCCGAGGACCGGGAGAGCATAGTCAGGGTAATAGAGTTGCTGTAAAAGGAGGCATCAGCAAAGGCACCAAAATGAAAGTCGAGGTGGCTTGTGCTCATTTAGGGATGGTTTAAATAAAAATTAAATTAAAATAAATAAATATTTAACGTTGATATAATTATAAAAAAGTAATTTTATCAAAAAAAAATATGTTACATTTAGATGTAAGAATTAGATGTAAGAATATAAAAAAAAATTTATGCAAATAAAATTAATGAAAATGATATATAAAAATAATTTTTATGTATTATGTTTAAATATAAAAAAATTTTATTATAAAATTTTTAAAAATATATTGTTAAAAATAAATTTAAATATATGTTATATATTTTTAGTTAATATTTATTAAAATTCATATAATTAAAATTTTTTATAATGTTTTAATTTAAATTTAAAATTATTATGTAATGGGATGCACAATATTTTAAGAAATAAAATTTTTATTGTGTATGAACACTAAATTTTTTTTAGAAAATTTTATTATGTTTAGACAAAAATAAAATTTCATGAAAAGAGCATAGATTTGTCCGTAACATTTTCTCTCATTTCCATTGAGAGTTGTTTTTTAAAGTAGCTTCTTTTTGGCCGAGAATCATTTTTCTATAAATTAACTACAGCCAAACACCCATTTAATGAAAAAGAGGTTTTTAAACAAAAAAAGCAGCATACAAGGAGAAAAAGCTGCAGCCAACGTCGCATATGAAACATGGAATTCCCGTTTCTCAGTGTCTGCTAAATACTCTTATGAATGTACTTTTTTTTGTTGAGAAAATAGTAGCAATTTGATAAATTTCGATGCTTTATGGTTGGTAGGAGGGAGATGAGCAGATTGGAACTTCATTCCTTGAATTGATAAAAAAATCATTTTAAAAGAAAAATAACAAGTTCCTTTGTCTTTCACTTTTTCTGGCGAGGCAAATGTATAACTTACCAACCCAATGATCCCACTCTGATCAAAGGGTTTGAGGGGAAGTAGATTCTATCAATAATTGAACAGTAACAACTTGAAGGGGTCTTAAATTTTTTTCTCTGATAAATATGCTTGAAATAAGACTGCATTGAGTTCCCATGAAAATTGAAGAGTTACATATGATAAGTCCAAAATGAGGGCTACTTTGAGGAGTGAATGGGTATGTTTGATGATAATGTTCTCAAATAACTTGTGCTAACAAAATGCAGTTACACTATCGAAGACAAAGAAAAGGGGGAGGGAACATAAAGAAGTAATAATAAATGCAATAAAAGAGGCTGCTGAAAAAATTCAAGGAGTTCAGGGAGCAGATGAAATTCACTTGTAGGTAGAGCTTGTTCTCTTCTTATCCTTTTCATTTGAGCCTCATGGAAATTTCTGATGAAAAGGCTAAAAGATAGGCTCTTGTTACTTGTTATGGTTGCTGCCAAACTCCATCGTTTATGCTAGTTGTGGAACTAGGACTTTGGAAATTCGTAAACTCCTGATTCAATCAAGCATAGTATAGTTATTTGTCTGTTTATTTCAGTTATTGTTTTGGGAAAAAAATTGTGAAGGAGAATAAAAAATGTGTTGAACTATATGACTGCTTGCCTTCACTAAAATTTGGATGGGAAGCCTTCTGGAAAGATGCATCGTTGACCTTCATTTCATTGTCATTTGTAGAATATGTGACGTGTCTTCTTCTCATTTGAGACAAACATCAAATTGTCTGAGCGTCTGTTGGTTAACAGAAAAGAGTTTTACTAAATATTGATTTAGGACAAACTGTCTGAGAGTGACATGCTGACATGATGAATGCTCTGCTTCACAGCGTTTGTTGGGGATCACGATGGTCACATTTAGACTTCAGTTAATAATATGCAGATGGTGACCTGATGGTCTTGAAATCTACTTTCAAGAGCCAGACAATTCAGACATTGAAACTGCATTGTACCTCCGTTCCACACAAACTCGAAGAAATGATGTATAATTATATATGCAACTTGTATAGGAGGCTACTCTGGAAATAAGGGGAAGGGGTATTTGGCCATAGTCTGTAACTTGCTGAAAATTCAAAGATGTCCTTTAGGTTCCATATTTACAATTAATCCATTTTTACTTTATCTTTTACATCTAATCTTGATAATTGATTATTGGTTATTGCAATTACATTTTTAATGGCTAGATACTTTGTGTTGGTATACAACACCTGTTGGATCAATTGAGGAATCTTGTTGATAAACGTATCTCTTGAACTCACTCCCATAAGTCGGTTTACGCGCAATTTTTAGCAGAATCTAAAGTGGATACTTCAATTTGAAATTTTGAATGGGCGTTAACAGATTTAACAAGTTTTCTATCAAAAATCAAATTATTAACTAAAAGTCTCTTCCTTTATCGCTTCTTTGTAAGATGAAGACGCATTCCAATGAATATTCCACGGTAAGAAATCAAGACTCATCAAAGTTTTGAAGTAAAGAAGCATAGTGAAAATCTTAAGATTAAAAGAAATCTTTGATAAACCTCTGTTTCCATAAAAGTGTCCATATCTCGTCAAGAAAACATGGATAAGAATTACACATTCTCATCATTATAATTCTGATACTTTGTTCACGCTGTTGTTTCAGCCTTCTTATCCTCCAATAGCTTTAGCTCCTTACGCCAATCTTCCAGTTTTGCTAGCTTGTCCAACTGCTCTGGCTTCATATCTTGCTCTGCAGTTTTCTGCTGTTGAGCTTCTGTAAGTCGAATCTGCATCCAACAATCAAATGCTATGCTAAGATAATGTAAGAACCCTTATTTCCTTGAATTCATTACCAAGAAACAGAAAATTATAATACATGTACCGTGTCATCCAATCAAATAATCTAGATGGTGATCAAAGCAGTTCTAAAACATCATTGTTTGATAACGATAAGCTCCTAAAAAGGAAAATAAGCTTATGAAATACCATATTTTGCAATCAGCTTGCCTTCACTAACAAATCTAGTCATTATATTTTCTATTCTCCTCCAATTCTACCGGTCTCCAGTTTGGCTATTTGAAAGTCGGCAGACAATTGTAATTAACATGTCAAGATAATCATCCTGAACTAAGTCAACCAAAATCTCAAGTGCTTCCCAGCAGGAAAGCATAATGTAAGTGTATGTTCTAGACTTCTAGCAAATAAAGAAAGTCTCCACTTAGGCCAAAACTAAAATATCAAAGCCCATAAGATTTTCAGTAAACAAGAAATCAGCCACACAAACCTATTGAATTTCAGAAAAGCAGCAACCAATAGGCAACCTATGCAATTCTCCAAAAGGAAGAAACAGAGAAAAATGATTCCAAGAATCCATTAGGGAAAGTGGATACAATTGCAAGTCCTTTACCAATTTTTGCGTTGTCATTCCCAAAATTAGTAATTGATAATTACTATTCTGCCTCTAGCAGTCACACCTCTAGCGATGTATTCTCTGTAAAATTTCTGCTTGTCTTTGCTTAGTTGATTTTTCACTTGTAGAATCCTGTCAGGAGGGTTGCCAGCCAGGAAGACCCTACTGAAGCCACAAGTGTAACCTATACCCCAAGCAAGTCTCACGATAAGTAACCCCATGATAAGTAACATGTCGTATTTATGCTCATCAATTAAGTTCTTTGTACAGTACGCTTGCTTCTATATCGCTGTGATACTAACTTCTAATTTCCTGTCCACGGAGCTTTTGTCAGGACAAGGCGAAGGTACGCTGTTGGGGGAGTGAGTCCCAAAGGACCCTCCTAACAAGCTTCTACAAGCGATAAAAGCAACTAAGCAAAGACAAGGAATGAACCTTTGTCAAATAAGTAAAGAAATACAGCTCAAGTCACCTATAAGGATGACTCTCTCCTAAACTATATTGATCCAGATAGTTATGTCACTTTCTGCTTTTATGCATATTTCAATAACATATTCCCACTTCTTTAGCTAGAAACACATCCTTGTTATGATCCTTATCTTTTCCTCCTGACTAATAATATTTCACAGAGGACAACACAATTAGCAAACATAATCAATGTAAACATTGCTCAACCCATGACAGAGTACATCTCCTTACTCAAATTGACAACAGACACAAATGTGAGGAGATGATATCCTGGCTGCAACTGAAAGATGGAACTGCTAAAACCAAGCTTCACTAAACTTCTGCTTGATCTTTAAGCAGCACAAAATTTGAGCATTCATGGCCAAATATTGGCCCAAAAAAAAAAAAAAAACTCAGATATTGCCTTTGCTTCAGTTTTCAAACTTCCTTTGGACTTCTTGCTAAACATGGACACAGTTGTGGGCCATTGATAATTGTCTCTTCCCCAACTATTTATCCACCCATGAATTAGTTCCCAGCTTGAACTCTCATATGATAATATCTTGGGAAAATATAGACATTACATGGAGGCAAGTAACTACCATAAAGAAATTAAAATAAGAAAAACTGAAGAACATAACCAGAATAATTGAGACAAATTAAATTAGGTAAAAGTTGGAATGCGATAATTCATGAAGAAAGAAGGAAAGTGGATCTATATGGACTCATTCAAATATTTGAATTAAGTCAAGGAGTTGTAAATTAATCAGAAGCAAATCAAGAAGATCAAGAAAAATTGGCAAGAAACTGGAGAACATGCCTACATATGTTTTTAACCAAAACACATCAGGCAGCAAGAGTTTTCCTTTGAAGACAACCTGAGACTACCTCAAAAATTAGAGTAGAAAGAAAGCAGGAATATTTGACTTTAAAGCGGATAAGAAATGACATTGGGTCCATCAGACATTGTACTGATAACAAGACCAAGATATCTCCATGACTAACGCTAGTAAAAAGGCTAATCTCTAATTTCATGCTTCATGTCAGAAATAACCAGAGGGCGCCATACTGGCCTGCTCTCCATAATGCACTTAGAATAAAAAAAGAGTTAATTTGAGGCATTCAAGTCTATGCTGGCATTAGATTTAGCAGCATTAAGATAATAAATTGTATGAAGAACACAAGAGTACGGCTTAGACAAAAGAGATAGATAATTCAGACATCTGGGCAAACCAGATGATGGTTCTTAACAGTAGAAAAGTAGCCTCACACCCTCACCATACACTATTGTTAGCTCACAATTCATGGCTGGTTCCATATGAAGCTATAGCGGATGCATATTGGAGAAAGGGGCATAAGGCTAATCTCCTAATACAGAAAGTTGTAAAGCATAGTTGACGTACCTTCTTTTTTAACGCTCGAATTCTTTTATCTATATCTTGACCTGGGCCTACAGGGTCTGAACCCTCTACAGTCTCTGAGGTAGGAGTAACAATGGAAGGATCTCCAGAAACAGCCAGTTCATTCAAATGAGAGGTTAATGACATGACAGATTCTGATGTGTGACCTGAATTGTGGATGGGCAGTGCTTCTTGGTTACTACTATTTTCATCTCCAGTTGTTTCCAAGTTCTTTTCCTTTTCAAGAGCAGCCTGAAAGAAGAAATTAAAAGAAAGATGAGAGATGCTTGAACACACGTGACTTTGGAAACTTGTTCATCTATCCTCACAATGACGGAATAGACCCTAAAAATACATTTATAACAACCAAAACTTGCTCTGGTTAGTCATGCTTAAGTGCCAAAGTGTAGTTGCTTGACTTCAATCTCTGCAGGAGGAGCTTCGCAAGCCAAAGGCAAAAGGCATCTCTCCTGTGCAAGCAACCATAGATGTTCTTGTACAAGTGAACAATTAGATGTTTTTAAGTCAGTAGGTAAATGTATGGATAATGATGAGGACAATATTTTCTTATATTATATTTAATTCCTGCTTATGCCACTGTCTCCCATTTCTATAAGAGTTCATCAAATCTATATGTTCCTGCACCAAAAAGGATTCAAGGACTCAATGGCAACTTGTCAGCACTGGTAGAAATCATAGAAGATTATCACTCCTTCCAAGATGTTATCTTATCACAAACAAACAAGAAGTATTCAGCCAAGGCATTCCTTCGATTACTATTACTATAATACTATATTGAGGGGTTACAACTTACAACTCAACAAATCATTTCCTTAAAGGTAGCTTACTTACAGAAGGAAAATGGTAATTAAAAGAAGAGCACTCATTTCAACACTATTTTCTTACATTCACCACATCACGCTGAAACATAATTTAAATTAACTCATGGAGTCTAGGTTGACAGCTGCATCCCTGCTTGTCAGGACTTTCAAGATGGTAAAAAAAATGTAAAGTTGTAAAGACTTGGCCCGGGTCCAATTGAATTAGGCATGTAACGTAACACACCTGAAGCCGCCTCTCCTTCTTTCTTTCATTCCTCTTAACTGACTTAGACTTGGGTTTTTCATCAATTGCAGCGTCATAACCTGGAGGTCCAGCTTGTGAAGCCAGCTCCTTTTTCAACTGCATAAACCAAAATGGGGAATCAAAAAGAAGAAAAAAGGAAGTTGAAATCATTCAAGAAAACCGCCAAGAAGTCTAGCTGCTGAAGGCTTGTTCTTATCACACTTAGATTACAACACCGTTAGCCTAACAAGTGCTCTTTGCATCCGCGCATGCAGAATGAATAAAACCCAATACATATGAAGCAACATTATGTTATAATCTCCGTTCTTTCTCTAAACCAAGTCAATTAACGATTGAAGGGTAAATTTGACCCAGTTTTATTCATAAACTTTCTCAGCAACCACATAAAAGGGTGAAAAAGAAGAAGAAAGATTAAACCTTTACAAAGAAATAACAACGAGTAACAAGGATTAGGATACAAAAAACCGTACCAGGGCGCCTTTGGATTGATAAATGGCGACTTCTTCTTGAGGGACATAACCAGCTCTGATCCGAATAGGCTTGCGGAGGGTTCCATCAGGTCGCCTGGTTGGCGCGAGAATTCTCTCTCCTTCTTTTAGGGTTTTGCTTAGCTCCGCTAATTGCTTCAGTTCATCTTCACCTCCACCTCCATTACTGGTCGCCATGGCTGGGGCTTCGGACAAAGATACTAACCCCTATCAATTCGAAGTTCCCTCTTCGCTTTCTTGTTCTTCTCTGCTTGATACCCACTTCCACTTCTGCCTCTCACTGCTCATAAAATTTCCACGGAATCATGAATTTATTTCACTAAATATTTTGGTAAGAAATTTAGTTCAGTGTGCATGTATATATAAATTAGCTTGCCAATGCCAACAGCCCACCAAGTAGGAAGTACTCTTCTAAAAAAATAAATAAATTAGCTTTGGTAATTATTAAATAAAAATGAACATAATTAAAAGAATAAATTATTTTTGCTGGATTGATTTAATTATTAGGGATTAAAGTACTTTGTTTAAAAATTCTTTGTTTGATTTTCGTTATTATCAATCTCTGAAATAATTTTTTTTAAGTATCTTAAAAATACAATATTTAAAATGTTACGAAATTTCTAGCAAAATTTTTTGAATATAAAAAAACCAAAATACAATTCTAAAATATAATATTTTTGTATATACTAGATAAAATTATGCCTCAATAAAAAGATACTAAAATTTAAATAGAATGATCATGTAAGAAATCATAATTATTTATGCACACTAAATTTAAAATATTTCAAAGAAATTGATAATTTCATAATTTTAAGATTTCAAGTTGTAATGCTTAATCAATTTTGATCAAAATTTAACATTGTATCATAAGAACAATTAATAAAATTAAGAAAAGATATGCTAAAAATACTTGGATTCTTGTATGCAAACATTGTATTAAGTATAATAAATTATACTAATAAAAATAATACTGCTTACATTGATTATTTTCATTTGTATGATAAAAATGAATTTTTAAAAACATAAAATAATTAGTTAACTATATTAAGATTAAATTACTTTACCATATACCAAGAAAGTTAAAATCTAATGATAGAGAGTGAATTTTTATAATATTTATATCAAATAAATCTACCAGTAATAGCTTTACCAACCACATGGCTATTTGCTCTAAAAGATCGTTATTATAAGTGTTGCATTTTTTTAGTGAGAAAGAAAGTTTTTTTAATTGAAGAAAATAACACTTTTTTTCCTCACTGGATAACATTGGATCTAATGATGAAAATTTCTTGACATACTGTAAAGTCTGGCTTTTAATTTCAAGCACATAAATTAATCTCAAATTCAAAGATAACAAAATCAAGACAAAACTTTATTTTAGTTCTTGAAATATGATGTTATTATTAATTTTAATATTATACATATTTTTTATATCACTTCAATACTCAAGAATATAATTTTGTTTTAACTATAAAAAATTTTATCCTAAAAAAATAATGTTCCTATTATTTTAGTAAAATGAAATTAAAACAAAATCATATTCTTGAAACCAAAGTGATACAAAAATTATATAAAAAATTAAATTGATAAAAATTTATTTTCAAGAACCAAAATAAATTTGTCTAAATTTAAAGTACGGGTGAGAAGGCCTAAAATAATTATCACCACTTGCAATGTATATGAATATTATACATCAATTACATACACGATGAAACAACTAATATTCTAAAAAAAAAAAAGAATATGCCAGTTGTTCCATTCCGGTACTATTAAACAAAATTTTGCAACTCCTTTGGCTTCGTGTAAGGGTTGTGGAACAAATGTAAAGACTTGACACGTTATTCCCTCTTTTCCTCCTCTGACTCGTCTTCTTTATCAAATGATGAGGCATCACCACCAACATTCTTCTCTTGCTTGACTAAACTTAGTTCACTTTCCGGCTTTCCCCTAGGGAGAGATTGAGCTTCTTCATCATCAGATTCTTCTCCCACTTCCTCTGAATATGCATACCTGTGAATACACAAAAGAAAATGAACAAGACTCTTTACCAAGCCATTTGAAACATAACAATAGGAAAAGGCATGCTATCATTTTCACGTTTTCACTACTATAATAAAGCTACAATGGTGCAGCAAAGAGTAACCAAACACCATCCTTTCAAGTAACTTTCAAACTTCATTGACCATTTATGGAGGACAGGGTAACTGACAAAAAGGATACATTAGCAGGAGAAAAAAAGCAAGAAACCCTTGCTAGGAATAGCAGCAAAGTGATTTTAACTCTGCTGTTCTGGCTATATGGGAGGATCCTACAGCTCCAAGTCCACCCGTACTAATGGATTTCTTTTTTTGGTAGATCTCTACATATGCATTTTAACAGTCCCTATCTTGCTGGTCTGATATTCTTGAGTCTCTGGCGCCTTAACCCACGTGATGCAGCTATATTTTGAGTTGACCATTTATTTACTTATGTTCAGAACTAAGGTCAGCTTGTATAGTTTGTATTTGAACATTTATTTGAAGATCCACATAAATGAGAAAATTGGGGAGGGAAGGGGTGAGTGAAAGAGTCAGAACAAAAAGATTGAATAAGCAAGAGAATTAAACGATTAGCTCAACCTAAAAATGCCAAAGAAAAGTAGCAGTCTGTTGGACCCCCTATAAGAATAACATATGCTAGGAGGCAGAAGAGGAAAAAGCACGTAGGGAAATAGTTAGTAGTGGTTAGTTAGTTAATGTACAACTAAAGTAGCTGCATTTCTGTTAAGTCAGAGCCTTCTTATAGGGGAGGGAAACCGGGAATAAGGTAGGCAATTAAGTGAATTGTGAGGGAGAGCTTGCGGACCTCTCGAATGTCCACTATCTTGTATAATTCATTTGGTTCTACTGGAATACTAGACATCTCTTAGGGCCAATTGGCTCTGTTTTGATCCTTTCTTGAGTGAGTTCTTAACACAGTCCAGTTATTGATGCAGCATAATGGAGAATTGGAGGCAGAACAGCGTGTGTGCATCAATCAAACTGCTGAATCATGAGATATCTTTATGTTGATCTTGCATACCATATTTGAGTTAAATTGGATACTAACAAGTATAAAGTCAACTAGTCAACAATTTCTTATATTTTGAAAATTTTATTACATTTTGATTTATATTCTATGAAATACTAATAATTTTCAAGGCAATCTCTTAAGCTTGGTAGAAGAGTAAATTTTCAAAGCTTGTAGCAAACTTGTTGGGAAGATTTTAAATGAAAAAAAAAATTTCTATAGAAATATCAACCAAAAATAATGTTGAGAAGGAAAAATCACACTAAATACTTAAAAGTTGAAAAATATAATGCACCTTTGAGAGTTTTGAGATGGGGCCCAGACATAACATATAACACAGAGCAATGCAAATGCAAGAATGTCCCAGAAAGCAGTGATGATCCAAGCACTCTGCCACCGCTCATTGAAAGGATCTGTAGCTTTGAAGTATACCTACAAAAGTGAATGTAGTACTTGGTTGTGATAGGAGTGTTTTCTGCCAGTAAATTGCCATAGAGAATAAACAATTCACAAGGAGTTATTGCCATCTAAAGAGATCAGAAGTTACAGAAAATGGAAAACCTATCAATAAAGGGAAGCCAAAAAAAAAATTAAAACCAGGCTTAGATATACATATAGAATAATCATTTCAAATGCATCCTTAAAGCATGAATTTCACATGGCAGGAGATAGAGATATAGTACATTTATCCCTAGTGAGGTAAGATGTAGCCTTAATATTTCATTATTTAACCCAAAGCCCCACAGTATTGAGTCACCCAAATGGTCAGATTCTCAATTGCAACCTAGAATATTCCCTTTATACCTTGCTACAAAGCAGAAAGAAATGCACGCAAAATGCTCATTAACTAAAAGGTGTGAAAAGGAAAGCTGAACAAAGCCAATCTAATTTAAGTTAACTTGTCCCTAGAAGGCTGGACCTGGTAAAAATATTAAAAATGCCTAGCCTACTCCACAATGTACAAGATGTTACTGGAAATGCGACTGATCTATCAATTTGATCAAAAGCATCTAGTGGGAACAAAGAAAAGATGTTTGAGTTCTGAGTAGAAAATAACAAACAAGGAAAGATCAAAATTGGAGCTTTATAACTATTCTTTCAAGGGAAGAAGAATTGGGAATATGGATGAAGCGTAAATGTGTCATATTTTGGTAGGAGGTGAAGGCTTAGGATGGGAATCCCTTTCTTGATCAAGGTTGGCATATGGGTTGTTGGATTCTTGACCATTGGATCAATTTTACTTCTAATGCATGTGCTCTTGATGCAGTTTCCATTTATCACACATTTTCCTCTTTTCAAGTTTCTTGGTTGGTTAAGCAGGGGGCTATTTTAAATGTAGATTTAATTTCTGACTTGTTTGTGATCCATTAACATTGATCTTTGCACTGCATTCTTGATATTAATGGATGGTTATCTTAATAATTTACCCAAAAGAAAATTTTTTAGATGGTCAGAGGTGCTTCTTAAAAGTTAGGATCTTATAACAAAAATGTTCGTCCTGTATGCTAGCAGTTCTATGAGGCAAGTGAAGACCCATAGATAAGCTCTCAAGAGGAATTGTTCAGAATGCTTAACACTTTTCTTGTTTGCCAGACAGACAGGACATCACCTAGAAGTCTATTGCTCTCTTGAAACTATTATATCAAATGTGGACTGTAGTCTTCAAGAAAAGCATGACTCATACATAAATAGCAGTATCTAGCAGAGGAATACAAATTTGATGGACAATAAGCCAGTAGTAGATGTGCAACTTTTAGAGGCTAACCTAATCACGCAAACATGAGAAAAAATTAGAAATTTTCGTTTGTAACAATTTTGGTAGAAGAATTTCCTTCACCCACCCAAATGTGTAGGTCAAGAAGAAAAAATACAGAAAATTTGAAATGGCTAGTAAATTTATGTCCAAGTCACGATGAGACTACTTTCTTCTCATCTTTTGCACTAAGGAAATATCCAATCAGCCAAACATGACTACTGGTTATTAATTACAATAAGTCAGTGCTGTTTTCGTGCAAGATTAAATATGCTGATTATGGTCTTACCTCATATCCTATCCAAGCAACTGAGGATATCACTGTTACTGCTAATGCATTAGAGAACTTTCTGTATATATCCAACTTAACAGAACTCCTTTTTGCCTGAAAAATGAGGACAAAAGAAAACAATATTGGCCTTTGAACACTAGACTTTTTGAAAGTACAAGAAATCCAAAATACAGACATAAGGCAGGGTACTGCAATAAAATAATATGAACTGGATAAACCAAGAAAGAGAATACCTGTAACTGTTCCAATGTTCTTGAAAGAGACGTAAAAATCCACACTATTAAAAATGCATCCAAGAAAGCATCAGGAAGGACTAGAAGAAGTCTTGCCCTTCCTGATACATCATTGATGGTTCCCACATATTCAGTGATATCCAACAACTCAGATGCTAGAAAGTAAGTTATTCCAAGTAAAAGCACCTTTGAGGTAAGACCGCCAAGAGTAGGTCGCACAACACCATAGCCCATTGAAACAGAGAGAATAATAAGCCGTGATATTGTTTTTCTTATAGCCCCAATAGTGACAACCCATGTTGTGACTACAACAGGTCTCATTCCAGTATTGTTGAAATTGACATACTCCAAATACCAAAGAATCATCTCAAACAATCCAAGAGCAATAATAGCTGTGATACAGTGCTGGAGTTGCAGTATATCCGTCCAAAATCTCAGGTATTGAAGGAACCAAATCAAGCTAAGGCATACATAAGCAAGTGCCATAAATACATAAAACTTCTTTAATGGGGCCATTCTACCAGGTAAGTACCCATCGGGATTTTTCCAGACTGTCTTTCCACTCATTACCATTTCTTTGAGCTTGGGGTCACATGCTACAAAAAACAAATTATACATTCCAGTCTTCGTGATGGAAACTTCAGTAAACTCAAGACTTTTAGTTAAGTGATTCCCACTGAAATGTACATTCAAAACGATGGGCCAATTCTTTTCTGTTGAAGAAGGTCTCCTAATAACTTCCCCTTGCTTACAACCTTCTATCTTAGCTAAATCAGGGGTACAACAGATTGCCCGCTGCCCACCATAAGCAGAACCACCTATATTATTACGATCAGCTGCCTCAAAAATTATAATCTGTATCAACCCGGTAGTGTGCTCCATCTCATCAGCAGCAGCCTTTCTTCTCCAAAAGGTGATATTCTCAAATCTATCAAACACCGTCCCCCCCCCCCCCCCCCAAAAAAAATAAAAAAGTCAGTTTTATAAAAGAAGAAAAATGATCCACTTGCAATATGCAAAATTTTCAAGAAAGCTACAGTTACATTTATCCTCATGCTTCAGTGGTGGCCTTGTTTATTCTCTCATTACCCTAAGTTTTCCTTGTTTCTACTTTTACATCATTAATTACTGCATTCAACCCATTTTAATGGTCCTTTCCCTATCAAGTTACTAGCCTTACTCAAGAGTCAAGACTCAAGTACAAGATTTCATTTAGTTTAGATAAAAGTTGCAGATGTCAAATTTGAGCTAAAGCTAAAGGCCCCAAAAAAACATATACAACAAACCCAAAACGGCCTCACCCATGTATCTATGTTAGATACAATAAACCCACCTAAATCAGGAAAACAAAATTACAAAAGATGCATAACACTCGGTTTCCCACTTTGTTTCCCTCATCATACCAATCACGCCAAAGTCAAAATCAAGCAATGCACACAACTTTACCCCTGATCGGACCCCCTTTCAGGTCAACCCTACAATCCTACCCTACATTATTCAATATAACCCAAATCACGGGCACAGAGTGGCAAGAAAAAAAAAATACCGGATATAAGAATGGCCATCGTGGATCGACGACGTATCCGACGGAGGAGAGGTGGTGAGAGAAGCTAAGATACCTTCGCTGCCACCTGAGAGAAGGTAAGCATTGCCAACTTCTTTAAAGGTTTCCTTATCGTATGTGTGGATGGAGGCATTGGCGGTGACGAAAATAGAAGATAATAGGAGAAACGCAACGAAGAAGAATAGGTCACCTATAGCAGATATTTGGGTCTGAATTGCTAAATCCATGCCGAGAAATCAGAGTGGGAGAGAGAGAGAGAGAGAGAGAGAGAGAGAGAGAGAGAGAGTTTGAGATTGGATCAGCGATAATGGAGGGAGAGAAAGATTGGGGGAGAGTGAGACTGAAGGCTTGTCGGCTCCGGTGCAACGTCACTCTCCAATTTCCATGCCATGGCAGGGAAGGTAGCTCCACGCGCATAAGCATCACGTGATGATGACTACTTTTTTTTTTTTTACACGGCGCACGATTGTCACGGTCACAATCGTTTAAAAAAAAAAAAGTGTGTTGAGATGCATATGCCTAATAGGTGCATCGTCGTTGATTAATGTGACTGAATAACTAAATGCAACTGCACATGATTTTAATTTTTTTAACTTATTTTTTAAAATAAAAATTATAAAAAAATAAAAAATAAAAACATACTCTAAGAATATGAATATTTTTAAAGTAGGATAAAAAAAATAAGTATGGTAAGATTGAACTGTTAATATCAACTTTTTTAATGGGGTAATACTTGCTTAAGAAATTTTAAAAAAAGATTTTTTATTTTTTTAATATTAATAAATTAATTATAAATTTAAACAAATTTAAAAAGAATCATACATTTAAAAAAATAAAAAATTTCAAAAACAAAATTTTTAAATATAAAAATATCTTAAATTTTTTTAAAAAATACTATAAATAAAAAACAAAAAAATGTTATAAAAATAACTAAAAAAAGGTATAAAAGATAAAAGAATAAAAAAAAATTAGAGGATAGTAGCTTAGTCTCTCTTTTTAATATTTAAAACTAAAAAAGGTATAATTAGACCAATAAATCATTTGTAAAAAAATATTTTAAAGTACTATTACAAATTATTTTTTTCATATTAATTTACTTTTAGATAAAATTATAAAATTTTATATAAACTTCATTAATTATAATTCTTTATGTTTTATTTTTAAAGATTTTTAAAGTTAATAATTCTCTTTAATGAAAGGTTACAAATATTTAAGTACTTACTAATGAATCATTATTTACCATTTAAATAAAAATTTTATAAATTTAAATTTTTAATTATACACAAATTATTAAATGAATATCTCTAAAAATTTATTAGTATAACAGTATAATCTAGGGATATAATGGATAATTAAAATTAAAATTTTTTTGAATAATTAATTTTTTGTTTAGAAAATGAATTGGGTAGACATTAGTATTAGGCTTAATAGTAATTTTAATCTCATAGTTTGTTAAAATTATAATTTTAATACCTCTAATTTCATTAAAGTTATAATTTTAGTCTCTTAATTAACTTTTTATTTATTTTTTAATGGAGATTTTTGACGTAAATAAAAAAAATCACGTAGATACAACAAATTTACATATTACCAAATAATTTTATCATTTCAGTCTCTACGTCAAATTAAATGACACATTAACACCTCTTAAATTTTTTATCTTCTCTCCCCTGAATATCTAATAATGCAATATTATTTGATGATGTGTAAAATTTTATATCCATGTGACTTTTTTATTATCCACAATAGTAATAATCATTAAAAAAATAGATAAAAAGTTAATTAAATAACCAAAATTATAATTTTAATAAATTAAATGACCAAAGATATAATTAAGCATTAGTATTAATATATACGATTTTGTGAGGTAAATCAATAGACTAAACTAAGTATTATTATTCATAAATTACCATTTCAATTTTTTCTTTTGTAAGAAATCATTTGATAATGAATATTTAAAGTTTTAAATATTTATGATTATGTGAGGTAAACAAAGAGACTAAATTAATCATTATTATTCTCATTAATTTTTGTTTTATTTTTTATGGGGTAATAAAATAATGAATATGTCTATTCCAACATTTGCATATGTTGTTGTCACCAATATTTT
>JASKGM010000005.1:787583-802104 GCA_034509205.1 Ceratonia siliqua | reverse complement strand
ATTAAACTAATATTGATTCCTTATAAATTAAAACTTATTAATATTTTATTTAAATTTTTTTAATTTTTTGTAATGCCTTTTTTTGTAAGAAAAGAACCATCCAAAAAAAAGGATGAGATCCATATCCTATTTTATATAGGTTGACAAAACCCTAACTTAGTCCTCGGTGGCCCATGAATCACTATATATATATATATATATATATATATATATATATAATTAATATTTTCACAAAATTACTTAATAATTATATCTAATTATCACTAATTATATCAAAGTTTATACAAATTACATATATTATTACAATGAGATAACATAAATTATTCAAAACATAACATAAATTAAAACATTGACAGAGAAATCTCAAGTTATAATATAACTTTTTCAAAGTTCCAATACCATGACATAACTTTTTCAAAATATCAATACCATAACATAACTTCCTCAAAGTTCTAATATTATAACTAAGTTAGGACTTCTTTGTAAATAAAAAAAATTTTCCTTGGCCTTAGGCCAGTTCAACCCCCCAATTTAGGGAGCCAACCTACATAGGCTCAGTTAAAATATGAGCTACTCAAATAGTTGCCAAACACATCCTATATTATAGGGCCATATGGGTTAGCCGGTAGGCATGATCTATATTAACACCCTTACTTTTATATCATATTCTGTGATATTGGATATATGATGTATCATAAGAGCTCCTAAAATTGTATGAAAGTATCATAGACTCTCTAAAATTACACCTTCACAGTAGTACTCCTCTGTTCTACCTCAAAGGATTACTTCTCTGTTCTTTTTATTTTACACGATCTCAACAACAGAGCGACAATCATTCCCAACATTTTTAAGGGCGAGAAGGTCTAATATAACAAATTGATTATCACCACTTGCAATTCATGTTGTGCACTAATTACAAACATGATATTACAACTAATATTCTAAAACAAAGATACCAGAGCTGTCCCATTTCTATTCCGGTAGAAATAAACAAAATTTTACAACACCTTTTTTCTTGTGAAGGGTTGTGGCACAAGTGTAAGACTTAACCTAGCTGGAAAAACAGTACAAATTTGTTAAAAGGAAATTGTTCAGAGGTTATTCCCTCTTATCCTCTTCGAACTCGTCTTCTTTATCAAAGGATTCATCATTTCCAACATTCTTCTCTTGCTTGACTACACTTAGTTCAGTTTCTTGCTTTCCCCTGGTTAGAGATCGAGCTTCTTCATCATCAGATTCTTCCCCTACTTCCTCTGAATATGCATACCTATCCATAGTCGGCAGAGGTAAATCAGCACACAATATAGGGTAAGTCATAAAAAGCGCACTGCATGCTATCGTTTTCAGTCTCACAACTACAATATGCCACAACGTTACAGCAAAAAATATTTCAAGAAGATAGGGTAACTCATAAAAGTGAATGATTAGCAGGAGAAAATAGCCTATGACCCTTGCTAGGAACAGCAGCGAAGTGATTTCAACTCCACTGTTCTGGCCATCCTATATGGTAGGAACCTCCATGTCCACTCCTACAAATGTATTTCTTCATTCCCTATCTCAGCCCTGTCTTATATTTCTGAGTCCCTTAACCTACACATAACACATCTAAATTTTGAGTTTATTATTCTATTTATATATTTAGGTTAAGAACTGACATCTATAGCATGGATTTGAACTAGACTGAGATATATAGCATGTATTTTTAAACACGTCTAAACAATATTCTATGGGATAACATCAATTTGCTTTTTACCCTGTTATCCATTGATCCCAAGTCCCAACTCATAAACATTAACATATCATACAAGTACTGCAAATTTGCATTACTATATGAGCAACATAACTAGAAATATAAATAAGGAAGCCAAGGCTAAATTCTTACTACTCACTTAAAATCCTCGTTTGCACCAATCCTTTTTCATTATAATCCACATTTGCCCCACAAGGGAAGGAACAGAGCAAATTTTATGGACAACCCACAGCACTTCCATCTCTAGAATTGCTTAAATTTTTATTAATAGTTCTCAAGTGATTATGCTTGCACAAAGTCCAACTTGTAACCAGACAGATCAAATATAGTCTGGACTGAAAAGCCTGGCAATCTTCTAAAAGTAGAATGCTCTGCGAATGCAATTTTGCTTTTATAATAAAGGTGGCCTCTTAGAATCTCTTAAGCTTAGCAGAAGAGGAGTAATTTCATACGCTTGCAGCCAACTTATTGGAGAGAATCCATTTGAAAAATTCTATTTATACAGAAACATTTGTCAATGATAAATGTTGGGAAGTAAAGATCATGCTAAATGCTTGAAGTTGAAAATATAGTGCACCTTTGAGAGCTTTGAGATGGGGCCCAGAGATAGCATATAACACAGAGCAATGCAAATGCTAGAATGTCCCAGAAAGCAGTGATGATCCAAGCACTCTGCCAGCGCTCATTGAAAGGATCTGTGGCTTTGAAGTATAGCTGTAAAAGTGAATGTAGCACATGGTAATAGAAATTTAGATGACAAGTTGAATGATGAGTGTTTTAAGCCAGTAAGTTCCATATGAAAAGAACATGTCACAAGAAGTTACTGCTAAATATAGAGATGAGAAGTTTCTGTAACGAAAAAAGAAAACATATCAGTAAATAGAAGCCAAACAGAATTGAAACCAGGCATAGATATACCCGTAGAATGCTCCTTTCAATAGCATCCTTAAAGCAAAGAATTCCATGCTGCCGGAGACATAGATAATAATAAACTCTTCCCTATTGAGGTAATAAAACCTTAATATTTCATCATTCACCCAAAGCCCCATCACATCATTGAGTCAACCTTTTGAAGGATTAGATTCTCAAGAGCCACCAAATATCTTCTGTTTATAATTTATACCTTCACTCAAAGCAAGGAGAATCGCATCCAAAGTACCCATAACAGGTGTGAAAAGGCAAGCTGAACAACAAAACCAATCTAATTTAAGTCAACTACTCTCTAGATGGCAGGACTTGGTAAAATATGTGAAACTGTTAGAACCTCTAATGTTGGGGAAGTTAGACCCTTTCAAATTAGGGAAGTTAGTACGGGGCAGGTGGTTACTCAAGGGGAAGCAGTTACGGGCAGGCAGTTATGTGGAGGAAAAGACATAAATTCAGAGGAAGGGGTGCATAATGGAGGTATTGGGAAATTAGGAATTGGGTGTGGGAGTCTCTAGCCACTCGATGTGCTAGAATTGGGAGTCATCGGCCACTCAAAGTGCTAGGCAGTGTTGTGGTGTCATTGTTGTAGGATTTTTATGTTCTGTGTTGTCTATGTAAATGTCTAGATATGTTGTTATCTATAATGCACCGATACTTAAAAAATGATAGTGTATCTGTACCATACTTGTATCAAGTACCGATGCGCGTATTATACTCCTGCATCAATAATTTCAGCAACTCCATCCATATCAACTGTACTTCTACGCTTCTAAACAACTTACCTCACATTAAAACCCTTGTTTAAAGCTTTAACCATTCTTTGAAATGGGTCGAATCTATGTCCATTGTCAAAGGCCTTTTTCACAATCTCAGTTGTCTTATAAATAATATCCCAACATATATGCTATTTGTTAAGTAATATCCTACGGTATCACGTATCTTAATTTTTAAGAAATTAGTCGTATCGACATACCATATTGTATAATATCAGATACTTGTATCAGTATCTTTGCAGCATTAGTTGTTATGTGTTTTATGTATGATTGTGTTACTGTTTTAGTGAGATATACTTTTCTAGAGTGTTTGTATTGATATCAGTTAATTCTATCAACAATATTAATTTATTTCATACAAATTCTGGGCTGCTGTGTTGGTTTTCAACAGTAGCCTACTCCACAATGTTCAAGACATCGCTAAGATCACCTGTAAAACTCTGTTAATGTACAAAGTAAATGCAGTTGGTTTATCGATCTATCAAAAGCTTCCTAGTGGGAACAAAATAACAAATGCTTAATTTAATACAACGATTGAAGCCCTGTATCTTTGCTGTGAAGCTGTCAATGGAAGAAGGATAGCAAATATAGAGCAAGAATAATATCTTAATGGCAGTTGTTGGATTCTTGCACCATTTTATCAAGTTTATTTTTAATGTATGTGCTGTAGTATGGAATCCTTTGACAAATTGAGGAGGTTATTATTGGTAAGTTTAGTTTCTGACTTATTAATGATCCTTTGACATCAATCTTTATACTGCTTCCTTGCCATTAGTGGATGGATAGACGGTCAAAGGTGTTTTTTACAAGTTAAGATTTCATAATCAGTGTTAGTCCCAAATGCTAGCCGTTCTAAGGGGCAAGCGCAAGCCCATAGATAAGCTCTTAAGAGGAGCTGATCAGAATGCTCAGACAGACAGGAAACATGACATGAAAGTCCATTGCTCTATTGCAATTTGCAACTAAATGGATGAAATATAGACTAAGGTCTTTGAGAAACACACTGGCATGAGTCATGCATATATAGGGGTTAGTGACAACTAAATCATTTGAGGGATCCACCCTACTTGCTTAGGTACTGAGGTGAGGCGCAGAGGGGTGCCAGCCGAACACCTTGCCAGCACAAAGGTAGAGCAACCTCGATATGGAGCTGATCCACCCACCTTTGGCTGATGTGGGCTGAGGTTCAAGGCGGATGAAGCACTTGCCACTTTGATTTTCAGCAAAATGACCATTTAAACAAATTTCCAGTCAATTGGTATGTATTATGCAATTAAAAGGAACATTTTATTATATTACGACTATTAAGCGATGAGAACCAAAATTACAGAAGAAAAATACAAAAAAAAAAAGGCCATTCCATTAAGTCCGGAGGATTGTCATGCATGAGCATGACAGGTGCTAAGGCTGACAGATACTTAGATCAGAGGTTCAAGAGCTCCTGGCTGGGATAAACAGTTCCAAAACTGATGAGCGTTTAAGGAGGGTGCTATCACTTATGGTATTTCGGCTCCTCCCTTAAACTACTCTCCATCTTTTCTCTTTCTCCGGCCGAAACACACTGCTCCGCCTTTCCTTTTCTGGTAACCTCAAGGCAGACCCAGCACTCTAACTTTGGGCAGCGCTTATTAGTAGCACATTTCATGTTTCAAGTCCCTCATTTGGTTTATAATCACACAAGCACATGGTTCAAGTACTTTCTAGGCCAGCACTAGTTTGTACTGAAGTCTTATTGTGGTGATGTTTAGTTATATCAATTATTTTAGTTTCTTCTTTTTCTTCCGAAATGGCCACCTCACATCAATGATACAGCCAACCCACCTTGGCACCTCAGCCATTAGGGGGCCTGGAGCCTCAAGCCACCCTAAGCATTTGACAACTCTGACAAGGGTATCTAGCCAGAGAAACTATATATTAGATGGATCATAAGACAGTAAAATATGCAATTTGGAGCCTTGCCAGACAAATCGTACAGATCTATAACAACTGCATATTCATTCAACAAAGAGGGAACTAGCTGTACAATCTTTTACAGGCTAACCTAATCAAGCAAACAGGACAATAAAATTAGAAATTAATTTTAATTCACCCACCAAAATGTGAAGGTTAGGGATAGAAAATAAATAAAATTTGAAAAGGGCAAGTAAATTCATATATGAAGTGTGGATCAGACAGTTTTCTTCTCTTCTTTTGCAATAATGCAATATTCAAACAGCGAAACATGAATATCAGTTATTGATTACAAGAAGTCAATGTTGTTTTCTGAACGTTAAAATATGTTGATAATAAGTCTTACCTCATATCCTATCCAAGCAACTGAGGAGATCACTGCTACTGCTAATGAATTTGAGAACTTCCTATATATATCTAGCTTAACAGAACTCCTTTTTGCCTAAAAAGGAGACCCAAAAAAATGTTAGTCTTCGAATGCTAAAAATATTACAGAAAAGAAAGTAAGAAAATCAAAACATAGAGGTAGAATGCTGCAAAATAATAGGAATTGGAGTGGAGGGCACCTGTAACTGGTCCAGTGTTCTTGAAAGAGATGTAAAAATCCACAGTATCAAAAATGCATCCAGGAAAGCAACAGGAAGGACTAGAAGGAGCCTTGCCCTTCCTGATACATCATTGATGGTCCCCACATATTCAGTGATATCCAGCAACTCAGATGCTAGAAAGTAAGTTATTCCAAGTAAAAGAACCTTTGAGGTAAGACCACCAAGAGTGGGTCGCACAACACCATAACCCATTGAAACAATGAGAATAAGAAGTCGTGATATTGTTTTTCTTATAGCCCCAATAGTGACAACCCATGTTGTGACTACAACAGGTCTCATTCCAGAATTGTTGAAATTGACATACTCAAAATACCAAAGAATCATCTCAAACAACCCAAGAGCAATCACAGCTGTGATACAGTGCTGAAGTTGCAGTATATCCTTCCAAAACCTTGCATACTGAAGAAACCAAACAATGCTAAGGCATGCATAAGCGAGTGCCATAAATACATAAAACTTCTTTAAAGGTGCCATCCTACCAGGTAGGTACCCATCAGGGTTTTTCCAGATTGTCTTCCCGCTCATTACCATTTCCTTGAGCTGGGGGTCACAAGCTACAAAAAACAAATTATACATTCCAGTCTTCGTGATGGAAACTTCATTATTGTCTATACTTGCAGTTAGGTGCTTTCCACTGAAATGTATATTTAAAATGATGGGCCAATTAATGTCTGTTGCAGAAGGTCTCCTAATAACTTCCCCTTGCTTACAACCTTCCATCTTAGCTAAATCAGGGGTACAACAGATTGCCCGTTGTCCACCATAAGCAGAACCACCAATATCATTACGATCAGCTGCCTCAAAAATTATAACCTGTATTAACCCGGAACTATGCTCCATGTCTGAATGCTTATTGGCGGCAGCCTTACTTCTCCAAAAGGTGATATTCTCAAATCTATCTCCAAAAAAAACAAGTCAGTGCTCCCTCTTATGTTTGACACGTAATTCAAAGATGAGAAAATAAAAGTAAATCCATTAGCAACATTTCCAAGAAAGTAACAGGCACATATGTATTTTCATGCTTGAATGTTGGTTTTCTCAACATGCATATTTCTGACCTTTAAGAGAATTCACTGGTCCCTGCTTCACAATTATGCCAATAATATTTTGAGAAATGTTAAGAGGGACTCACCAAAAAGTTACCTATCTAGCACCTCACATCTTATCTTGGTGAAGTCTATCTTTTTCATAAAATCTAGCAGAATAATTAATTAGGACAGAGGAGAAATAGGAGGAGTATGGCTATTTGTCTTAGCCCTCTATTCCGGTCTACTCCATCAATTTATGAAGAAAATAAGTTGCCAAAGTGACTTTAAAAGTTAATACTCCTTTTTTCTACATTTAAACCAGTAACTACCTCAAGTGACCCAAAATTTTAAAAATTGGAACGAACCCAACAGCTCCACCCACGTATCTATGTTTGATACAGCGGATCCACTAAAAGCAGTAAAAGAAAATTACAAAGGAAAAAAATACATAACACCCAGTTTTCCATTTCCTTTCCCTCATCATACCAATCACGCCAAAGCCAAAATCAAGCAATGCAAAAAATTGTGCGACTAATCAGACACCCTTTCAGCTCAATCATTCCCTACATTCGTCAATCCAACCCAAATCACGAGCACAGAGTAGTAAGACATAAAGACTGAGAAATTACCGGATGTAAGAATGGCCATCGTTGATCGAGGACGTTTCCGGCGGAGGAGTGGCGGCGAGAGAAGCTACAATACCTTCGCTGCCACCGGAGAGAAGGTAAGCATTGCCAACTTCTTTGAAGGGTTCCTTATCGTAGATGTGGATTGAGGCATTGGTGGTGACAACAAGGAGGGATGCTACAAAAAAGAAGAGAATGGGCAGAACAGATCTTCCTCTTTGAAATGCTAAATCCATGCCGAGGAATCGAGGAGAGAGAAAGAGAGAAAGAGAGAGAGAGTGAGATTGGATCAGCGAAAATGGAGGGAGAAAGAGTGCGTGGAGGTAGAGTGACGGCATGTCCGTATTGTTGCAGTGTCACTCTCCAAGGAAGGGGTTGCAGCTTCACGCGCAAATGAGGCGCGTGATATGGAGCTTATCCACCTTTTTTTAATTTTTAAATTAATATCTTATAATAAAGTAAAAAAAATGTTTACACAACTAAATAATTAGAAAATGTAAATGTTTAATAAATAACTTGGTTTATATTTTAAAAAATATTTTTTTATTTTTTGTTTTGTGAAAATAAAAAATTTTCTTTAGATAATTTTTTTATTAGTTATTTTTAAAAATTATTTTTAAAAATAATAATTAAAAAATAAAAAATAAAAATAATTTTTTTATATTTTATCTTATTTTTATTATCTATTTTTTAAAAAATATAAAAAATAATTAATAAAAAATATTCTTACTTAAACAAGTATTTTATTATTTTATTTTATAAAATTATTTTTAAAAATTATTTTAAAAAATAATAAAATAAAAATCATTCCAAACAACTTTTATATTTTCAATATTATGTTTAGTATGGTTTAAAAAAAATTTATTTGAATAAAATATTTTTAGTTCTGTCTTTTATAGAATTTAATTCTTTCTTTATATTATGTAGTGTGAGTTCAAAAAACACAAAAAAAAAAGTTATTATCTTGTTTAGTTTTATTTCTATTTTATTAAAGTATCATTATTAATAAAGTTCCATTCCAAGTGTTTTTTATAATTTTTTAAACAAAGTAATATAAAATATCTTGAAATTGATTTTTTTCAGATTTAAAATAGCTAATATAAGTGGGTTTTTTTTTCACTTTTACTCGAAACACGTCTTTTTTTGCCTTTTATTCTTAAAATCATTTTAATTTTTTTTATGAAACAAAAAATTGTTCTTAAACATAGAAACTAAATATATATGATATATGATGGATTTAGATTCTTTTTAAGACCAATCTTTTTTTTTAATCATATTTAAACGACAATAATCACGACACCTAGCAAACATTTAAAACAAATTATTTTTTATCTTTTTCCCATATCCCCTTCGTCCTTGAATCCCATCCCCTACGATGACGAGGTCATGAACCAAGTGTCGAAGTATATTTTGACTTATGTTCTAAGATGAACTAGTGGGAGGAGGTAATTTGAAGTGCAAGGTAGGCAAGATGAAAGCATTTTTCCCATTGCAGTATAGAAAAAATGTTCAACAGGTGACCCAGTTGAGACTCGGCCAGATTTCGAATTTTTCTCTCAGCATCATCTATTAGGCTCGCCATCGCAAAAGGAGGCGGGAGGACATCTTTGTTGTTTGGACACTTGAGGGGCGCTTCATTTAAAACGCTCCCATGTAGAGATAGTCTGCAAATGAGAGAAAAATCCTCCCTCATCAGTTGGTTCTCAGTTCGCCAGAAAACCCAACTCTGACCTTCAATGCGAGAACTTTCCGTCACTACCTCTCTCTCTTCCATGACCCAATTCTCCTTTCCCAGTAAAAACGCTCAAAATCCTCTAGAGAACTGGGTCCCGACTATCCAAAAAACGGAAACTAAAGCAGAGGATCACAAAAAAAATGCAACACAACAAGGGGTGAACCAAGCGCTTGCGTGAAGGAAGAAGTGAATCAACCATAATGGAGACAATGAAGGGAGGCGAAAGAGAGATTTTTTAGCTTGCAAAAAGTAGCAAGCGATTCCTCACCGTCATCATGGTGAAGAGATACCGACAATGCGTTAAGGGTAAGTTGCAAAATGAAAAATGATAATAAGAAGAAAAAAAAGAAATTTTCTTAATTATTTTTTAGTGTATGACCTTGAACAGGCAAGATCGAAAATCATCATTTTTCTATAGGAAAAGGCCAAGATGGAATTTGTATCCATCTATGATATATGATATATTATTATGGTGGCAGTAATACCTCAAATTTTTTATTTTATTTTATTAATAGATAAGTAAGAAAGTAAGGATTTAAATCCAAGCATTCTAATACTTAGATGCCATTTGTTTAATGTATAAGAGAGTATTAAATAATATAATTTAATATAATATAATTTAATATAATATTTAATTTATATAAAGAATTGTATTAACTTATATGATTATAATTTTTTATATAATTATTATCATATAAAAAAATATGAGATAAAATATGAAATAATATTATATAATAATTATTGTATAACATTGTATTATTAGTATCGCTACCATGACCCCCATCTTACCACCATCATTACCATTATTACTATCCTACTACTACCACCACACTACTATTATATTATATAATTCTATAATATCATACATTATCGCAATAAATATATAATAATATAATAATTTATATATAATTAATTTATATAATATTATCTGCTTATATAATTTAATCTTTATTCTGTATGATATACCAAACAGAACCATAGTATTAATGAGGATGCTATTTAAATTATGTTTGGCATATAGGACAAAATTAAAATTATAGCATATATGGCTTTAAAGTTTATGGATCTGGATCTCTCTATTTATATGATAAATTTGGGGAGAAAAAAATGATTCAAAAGAGTGAAATTCACATGAATTAAGTACGTCCGATTTATTTGGTGTGAGCCCAGTCATTTGGTTTATTGTAATTTGATATTATGTAGAGATTTTAATAATCAATAAGTTTGGCCAATTGGAGTTTTAATCCTAATTTATTTGTGGGTTTTTGATGATGTATATATACCATTTTGGTAATGAATTTTTTTTATTACCATAACAAAATTATATAAATTTAATTTATTAATTTTTAACTAACTATATTAATAAAGATGAACGTATATATTAATAAAGATAAACGTGTAAACACCTGATTTTGCTCTGTCACGTTGTGACAGAACGTATGAAATTATATGAGTACAATATTTTGAGTATAATAAGAAATTTTTGTAGAGACTTGAATAACTATATTTTAAATAAAATAAATTAATGACATATCTATGTGGACTCTATCAAAACTAATAAAATTTTTTATCAACAAAAATCCTAATATACTAATTAAATAATTACATACAAATTTTTTCATAATATAATGGGGTTGGGTGATATTACGGAGACCACTCTAGAAGTTGAGATACGTTTTGAAATTATTTTTTAACTTTATAATTTAATCAATAAATTATAAAAATATGAATTTTTTTAATGCCAAAACCATAGCATCATTATGTTTCACATTTGTCTTTTAGTATTTGTTGGCCAAATCATGAGTCACCATTTAGGCAAAGGGAACACAGTGGGGGCGGTAGGGGATATTTTTTATTTTTTTAAAATTAAGTAATTATTTTTATATTATGTATTTTTTAAAAAATATTTTGAGATATTTTTTAATTTTTTAATTTTTATCTTACTAATGAACAGAAATTATGGATAAATAGTATAAAGAATACAAAAAAATATTTTAAAAAAAGATATGATATAAAAATTAATTAATTAATTTTAAAATATAAAAAAAAAATAATAATTTATGTGTAGCTATAAGATAACCACACCCAAGCAAATTCTAAGCTACCGTTACCGTTTGTAGTTATAACATAGGATTTTTATTTTTTAATATTAATGAATTATTGTTCATTTCATATATATTTTTAAAGAATTTTTTAAAACTTTTTTATATATTTTTTAAAAAATTTTATTTATTAATGAATAGTATTAAAAAATTATGAATGAATAGTAAAAAAAGTAAAAATATTTTAAAAATATTTTAAAAAATTATATGGACAATAATTAATTATTAAAAAATAAAAAAATTAAAAAAAAAAAAAACATAACATTTGAATGCTAGAATATATGGTGGTTTTGGGACTCTACCATGCGCGCACTATTTAATATGGGTACCCATCAATTTAACTATAGTTTTTTTTATTATTAGTGAAAAAGTAGTCTTACATTATTTTTTTATATCACTTACACACTTTTTTGTATTTATTTTATTATTATTATTTATTACTTATCATCATCTATCAATGTTATCCTTATTATTATTTTATAATATATTAATAATTAAAAATAAAATATAAAAAATAGTGTATAATTATTATTAAAAAAAATTAAAGTAAAGTTGTTTAAGGTGGGAGAATAGTGTGTTGGGAAGGGATTGAGTAGGTTAAGAAAAAGATCAAATGCAATTGTTTGAGTGGGGTAGGTTAGGATAAGTGATCTGATGAGTTATTTTTTCTCAAATTTAGTTATTTATTTATTTTGGATAGACAATTTTTTTATTACTCCAAAGTCTCATTCGATTTCGATGGTATAAAGTGAATGAATTGTTAAGATGATGCTAAAAAAATCAATTATATTGGTATTAATATGATAAAATTTGATGATTTCTAATTTACTTTATACCTCAATTCGCCTCCAAATTAGAATGTTAGGGATGGTTTAGGTTATCATTATTAATGTAATTATTAATTTATTTTTATTATGTATTAAAAGAAATAATTTATTTCAATAATTTTGAAAAAGAATTAACCCACCTCACTAATGACCATTATAAATATCTAAACAATAGAATAATTAATTTCTTTTTTCTCACTCCATTTCATTCCACCCGACTATATTAATGTTCATTTTACTCTATTCTCTTCAAAACTCCTAAACAAGCTCTTAAGGTATTTATTATTAATTTCTATAATAAATGAATGAGACATATATTAATATATAGAAATAATGAAAATAGTTGGTTGATTGAGTAGAAAAATTTATTATACATATCTTATTGATTGAGAAATATAACAACATAATTCATTAAACAACATAATAACAAGCACCTAAATAATTTTTCCTAATAGCGTGTGTGGGTTAGGTAATTTAAAGGAAAAAATAATTTTATAAGATATTATAAATACTTTACCACAAAATGTTTAATTTAGGTAACTAATCAAATTTTTTTTGAAATCTTAAGTAATTTAATTTTTTAATAAAGAAATTCGTATACTTCACTTTTAAGTGAACTTTTAATTTTGTTTTTAATTTAAGGAGCCAAGCCAATATGAAAAATTTTATTATTTAAAAAATACAAAAAAATACATTTATTTGTAAAAATTAATTATTCAAACAAGTTACTTTGTAAATGCAGGAAATGTAATTAGTGGCAATTCAATTTCTATGCATTTAAAATTACAAAATCTCAAATTATATAATTGAAACATAACTTAACCCTTATGTACCATGGTATATTGATATGTAAGATATATACTTAAAACTCTTATGTTTAATATGATCAAGGGCGTAGAATAGTGTAGTTGTGGAGGTTGTAGCCCTCCAAAAAAATTTAAAAATTATATATATAATGTAATATATATTATTTTAAATATAAAAATATGAATTATAAGCCCTCTAAAAGTTATAAAAAATCCGAAATTCTACAAAAGTTTTGAGAAACTAGATATATAATGTAATATATATTTTAAATATAAAAAATATGAAACGTAACCCCTCTAAATGTTATAAAAAATTATATATATAATATAATATATATTAATTTTAAATATAAAAATTTTATTATTTAACCTCTCCACTCAAAATGTTATAACTCCGCTCCTGAATATCATAATTAAATATTGATAAGAAAATGATACAATTAACATTTTATAAAGTTAATAAAACTAAAAATAGTGTAATATGAAATCTTAGTAGTATCTTGGATAATAATGTATCAAACATATACATTTTGTATGTCTATTGTAATCCAAAATATCATCATTAAGATTAAATTATATCAATAAAATGTTTAGTACACTAATATCTTACATATTATAGTATCAAGATATCATAGTTAGGATATTAAAATATAAGATATCATGATATCTAAAATTTATATATTTGGTATGATTATTGAAATTTGTACAAAAAAAATTTAATTGTTATTTTATAAAAATTAATAAAATTAAAAGTAGTGCAATATAAGATCCTATAACTTTTACGTAATATAAAATATTATATAAAATACTGTAATCTCATAACATCTTATTATTTTATATTACAATATAACTAACACACATTCATATTAGATATCAACCTCATCTCATATATTACAATTAAAATATCAATGTACCAAGCCCATTCCAATTGCCACATAATTTTTTGAAAGGAAAAACAATACATTGTCATTTGCTCAAACGGATGGGAAAAGGAAAGAAAACTCGTTTCCATGCAAAATTGTGTAATTTCCAAAACAAGTAGGACTTGATGGGCATTTAGGCTGAGCTTTTAATTTGCTAGATCTAGATCTCTGAAGTAACAATAAAGCTGAGTTTTGACCGTCTCTTTATTACCAAATCTACATTTTTTGGAATTCAAATCCATCTTCACTTTCAAGTTTTAACGGTAAATTTTCAAGAATTGGTAAAATAAAACAGCATCTAATAAAGATAGGAGTGAACTACCCTACCGCCCACAGGTAGGGTATTTTTAAAAAGGAAAAATCTATCCTACCACCTTATTCTTTTTTTATTTTTTTTATTTTTTATGTTTTTTTTTCAAAATTTTTTTACTTTTTAAAAATAATTAAGTATTTTTTATCTTATATA
>JASKGM010000005.1:752030-772478 GCA_034509205.1 Ceratonia siliqua | reverse complement strand
GGGCTTTGGCATGCCAAGTGAGGGGCAAGGGAGCCCCATGGGTGGGCAGTGGGGGGCAAGACAGCCCCATGGGGGTGTCAATGAGGGGCAAGCTAGCCACGTGGGCGCGCAAGAATGGTAATGATAGAAAGGGATTGGATGTTCTTCGGGTACTCTTGTGTGGGCTGGCAGTGACCATGATTTATTGTGGCCTAGCCAATTAATAATAGTAATTAGTAGCCATCAACTTCGCCCAATCTGCCAACACGCTCTGGGCTGTCTTTGCCTTTCATTTTGTCCGATATTCATGCATATATTTTTTAATATTTTTATATCTTATTTTTAATTATTATATTATAAAACTAGACCAAACCGGTCGGTTCAACCGAAAAACTGGTGAATCGGCCTGGTAACCGGTCCGGTCATAGAAGAAAATTGGTCTTTCGAAGAATCGATCAACGCTGGTAAAAAATCGGTTAAAACCGGCCGGTTCACTATTAAATCGGTTTTTATTCATTTTTTTTGTTAAAAACGTATGTGCTAAGAATTGAACTCAGTACATATTGATAAAGTATAATTTCTCCTCACCAACAACGTATATTGTATTTTTTAATTTATTTATGTAATATAATATTTATATAACTTATAAAATGATACAAAAGTGACAAAAAAATATTAATTCATTAAATATATTTAAAATATTAGTCATTTATTATGATATATTATACAATATATATATATATATATAATATAATATAAATTAAAGAATTAAAAATATATTATTTAATTAAAATCCGGTTTGACCACGGTTCGACCTCCGTTGAACTATTGACTCTTGACCCTTGACCCTCTACCCCTACTAGTTCAATGACCGGTCCGATTTTTAAAACACCGATCATTACTCTTTGTCCACCTTTCTACATTGCTAACTCATTGGAGTGATGATAGTTTCATCCAATAACTTTTTACTAAATTATTTTCTTGTTAATTATATAATTTTCTTCTTTATTATAAAAATAAATATGAAATTATTTAAAATATTATAATTTAACCTAATTTTAGTTGATTGTCTAAGAGATTGACAAAATTTTGCCACTTTTTCCTTGGTCTAGCATCTTGATCAATGAAGGTAGAAAAAAGAAAAAAAAGAAAAAAAAGAAAAATTAGAGGGCATTATGATCGATCTATAATTTAAAAATAAGATATTTAAATTTAATAGAACCCGAGCATCTTTTTTGCATTACAAGAAAACAAAAAATTTTTAACAAACAAAATCTGTGAGTAACTCCTTAAAAATATGTGAGAAACAACGTTTTCACATATTTATGGCTGTGAGAAAAAGCCCTGTGAGAAAGGTTCTCATGGAGAATGACACGTGAGAACTTTTTTCACAAAATTTCTATCAGATAAAGCGAGTCATGAGGAGCGTTCTCATAGACGTATTTCGTGAGAAGGCAATGAACTCTAAGAGAAAAGTGGCGAATTCATGATCAATTCTCATGACTCTCTTGCAGAAGTTCTTATGAATTTAAGGCTGTGAGACAATTTGAGAGAAAATTGCCAATTTTTTTAAATAATTTCTCTTGGACACTAGCCATGAGAATTTTTGAGCGAAAATTACCAATTTTTTTAACATAATTTCTTACATACATTGGCTGTGAGAAATTCTACGAAAAATGACCATTGAATGCTAATGTAAGATTCATTTTAGGCTCATCGATTAACTTGCAAACTTTCAAAACCAACCTAAAAAAATAGCAAAAACAGACCAGAGTTGATCAAATTGAATATATTATTAAATAAATTAAAAATATGTATATAAATTACATCAAATGTAATTTGATGTATCATCATCGTCATTGGCATCAACACTAGGGGTCGAGGGAGGGAGGGCAACAACAGGGGTAGCATTGGCGGTGATTATCTTAGACAACTACTTCAACAACTATGCATGCTCCTTCAACTGCTGTGTGAGGGCTGTCACCTTATCAGTGAACACCGAGACTTAGGGATCTTAGGTGGGCTGTGGTGGCTGGGTCGATAGAGTCGAGTCCACCACGTCGGCCTAAGACTCTATCCCATAAATGTGCCATTTCTTATTTTTCCCACCGATTATCAACGGAAGAAGAAGAAGACTGAGTTTAGGCTTTGAGCTCGTCAAAAGAATTTTGAACGAGTTAAATCTTAATTAGTGAGAATTTAATTCAGACATAAAGAGATACTTATAATATTAAAGTTTGATGAACTTTAAGCTAACTTACGTAAGTGGCTTTAGCCCGTGAATGCACACAACCTTTGGTCTCACTATACTGTAAATGACGAAAGACTTCAGGGGCATTAGGCTTTCTCCCAAACTCATTTGTCTTCAAACAATGAATTAAAGTGTTAGAATAATAAAAAAGTAATAAGTACAATTAGTTAAATTTATGAGTTAATAAAAACTTATTAGCCTCTTCTTATGCTTGGAGATGGTGATGAATCAATCTCAATAGTAACAGCTGCCCTGATCCATGGAGCAATTATTCTTGTTCCCCTTCGAGGCTGCCTTGAACTCTAGGGAGTCCCAAGAAGCCCTCAACTGGGCCAAGATGTTATGGCTCAACCACTTCCCTTGGTCTTCCTAGTTCGTATGTTTTTGAATGTGGGTCGCATGTTGTCAGAGCACTTAGACATTCATATCTTATGGATGTTCCTATCGTACCGAGGATCCCATATACACTTTGTCTGCATTAGAAACAATAAAGTTAGAGTTAGTAATCATGAAAATCGAGTAAATCGAACAAGCATTGTGTAAGCTTAATACCTTAAACTAGTTCCATCAAAACTCCTTCGTCTTGGTATGAACTGAGGTGAAGTTAACCTATGCCTTACTAAAAGTCGACTTATAGATAACCGACAGATAGTTCACGAGGCTCATTGGAAGGAATAAAGCTGCAAAAAAAAAAGTTAGCAATAGGGAACAACTATTAGAATGGTTACATAAATAGCTACAAAAGGATGATAAGTGTACTTACTCTCTCTTCCCATGTGGCAATATCCATAAGCACTTGTCGGATGATATGGAGCCAGGGAAGGAGAGTACGAGACGTGCAGACTTGCCTGCAAGGATCCCATAGCAGTAGAGCATGTTGGCCTCGGGGTCACTATGCCTCTAGAAGCCGTATCGGATTCAAGACGTATTGGATCTGACGTCAAAGAAAGCGTCGGTGACTGCGCCAACATCCCCGTATTGGATCTTGACATACTTAAATGTATAACTCCAGTCAATTTTTAAGTTAAGTCTTTATTTTCTTTACTCATTTTGTCAAGATTGTGGTTTGGACTTGGAACCTTGAGTCTTAAAGATATTTAAGTGTTACTAAAATAAAGATATAGAGAACCTATCTTAAGTAAGGCTATAGCAACTTTAAAACTAAATGGTACTCCTTAAACTTTAAACCTTTAACACAATAAAACATCCATATTAGATTTTGCAGACGTTATTGCAGGCTTTATGGTATTAGGGACATTGAGGAGAATAGTAAGGATGGATCTACAACTAAGAGATTAGTTTGTGAACTTGAGGATGTTGAGGGAGTTTGACAATATTGAGTTTCATATTACATTTGTTCTTATCTATCATGTTTTTAAATAACTTAACTATTTTTGTTTTTACAAGCATAATATGGTAACTTCCACCATGTGGGAAAAGTTGTAGTTTTTCAATCAATAAGCGTATCCATCTGACGGAAAAGAAGACATTAGATGAGATAAATGAGTGCAATGAGATTTCTCCTTTATTTTGTTCATCATATCGTTATATTACAAAATCATGTTCTATATGGATATGTAAATTAATTGTGTCTTTTTATAGTTGAAAATATTTAGGAAGTTTCTGTGTCACCTTTAGTATTATTTTGTCCTTGCAAATATTTAGGAATTGTTTAGTGTCACTAAAAAGGTTTGTGCTTTATGGTTATAGATTTTATACAAATCAATTTTGTAGCAATGTGGATATTTCAATCAAGCAATGATAAATTAGCTATTTTTTGAGTAAAAAGTTTATATTCAAGAATTAGTTGAAGGAGAGAAACTACAGCCCTTAAATCCTATATATGTCAGTGGTGCATGCCTTGCTTTATTTTGTGTTCAAGAGCCAGAAAGGAAGAACCATGCCATACCATACAGCTATAATAGGAAAATAGTGTTTTGGTTTGGTTTCCTAAATGTATATGGAAACAAAATTTGAGTTTTGATGAATGGCTCCTTTATAAAGGTAGAAATTACCAGAGAGAAAGAGAAAGAAAAGATAATAAAGAAGGTAGACTAAAATAGATAATCAAGTAACTATAACTAATCAAAAATGAAAAAAAATGATGTTTAGGAACAGAAGCATGAAAGGGTAATAGACATTGTTAAGAAAATCGGATTAGACTGATTAGTTCTATCGAAAAACCGATGGTCCATAAAATGGTCAACACTGGTCAAAGACTAACGAAAATTGGTTGATTTTTTCTTTAAATTGGTCTTAACCTGACTGGCTTACTCTTAAACTAGTTTTTATTCATTTATTTGTCAAAAATGCATGTGTAAGAATTGAACTCATTACATTTTGGAAAAATACAATTCATCCTCACCAACAAGGCAATTTGTATTTGTTAACTTAATTACGTAATATAATAGTTATATAACTTATAAAATGATACAAAAGTGACAAAAAAAACTAATTCATAAAATATATTTAAAATGTTTGTTATTTATTATGATATATATATATAATATATAAATTAAAAATATTATTTAATTAAAATTCGGTTCGACCACTGACCTGTGACCATTTGCCTCTACCAGTTCAATGACCGGTCTAGTTTTTAAAACATTGATAATAGGAATCATGTAAGAAGCACAAAAAAAATATCATAAGGAGGAAAACAAACCTAAAGGGTTTGTGCAGATTCTAAAAATAATAGAAGAGCTTGTTTAATCATTTTTCTTTCTCTTTAGTAAATTCTTTTAGTCATCTTACTGTTCTTGGTACCCACAAATAAAAATATTGGACATAATTAAGCAATTACTATATTTACAGAAGAAATAAATAAAACACATGTCCGCTACTTTAGTAAGAATGCTAATTTAATATCCAAAATTTAGTAGAAGTTAATGGATTTATGAATTTTTAAGAAAGTACTAGAGATTAATTACAAATATAAGCTTTGTGACTGGAACCTTATACTAGCCACATCAAGAAGGCGAAAACGTTGAAAGTAACATATATAATAATGTACATAACAACATCCATAATTTTTTGGGAGCCAATTCCATCGCTAATGATAATAACAAAATTTCAAAAAGGGCAACAACTATAGTAAGCAGAATATTGTGTGTGAGGGTAGGGGGATTAAAAATTGATACTACAAAATAATAAATTTAGCAAATTTTATCTTACATGTAAGAGAAAGTCGAGAAATGGGAGTAAATATTTAGTGTTACAGTAGCACTGAACTCAATGTTACAATAGCACTGAACTTAGTGCTACCGTAGCTGTAATAAGGAGGAAGTTTTTTTTCTTTTAAGTAGGCCAGTCACTCCTTGTTAGAGCTATGGTAGCACTAAATATTTTTTTGAGAAAGGGATTAAGAGAGACAAAGAGAGAGAGATTTTAAACCTGAGAAGGACAAAATCAGTGATAGTGCACCAGAGGCACAATGGTGGTGGATGGCCTCCTTGACGGTGCGATAGTGGTGGCTAGGGTTCTACTAGGGCAAGGTAGAGGGAAGAAAGGTGGAGGGTGGTAGTGAGAGAGAGGGAAGAGAGAAGATAAGGAAATAGAAATAGAGTATGCGATGTAAGGGGTAGGGGGTGGGTGGGAAGATAACTAGAAATTCTCACGAAATTTGTTCGTGAGAAACTAAAATTTCAAAAACCCTGGTTTACGCAACTTAAGTGAAACAGTGCATTTCATTTCTCACGAATTTAGTCTATGAGTAATTCAAATTTCAAAAACCTTAATTTGTACAGCTTAAATGAAAACAATGCGTTTCATGTCTCGCAGAATGTCTCACGGATTCTGTTCGTGAGACATTCAAGTTTCAGAAACATCAAAACACACTGCTTAAATGAAATGATGCATTTCAATTATCACGGATTTAGTTTGTGAAAATCAAATTCTAGAAACCTTAATTTGTGCCACTTAAGTGAAACGATGCATTTCAATTTGCACTAACTTTCTCGTGAATTGGGTCCGTAAGAAATTCAAATTTCAAAAATATCAAAACGCACCGCTTGAATAAAATTGTGTGTTTCATTTATGAAGATGTTTCTCATGAACAGATGTCCATGAGAATATTTTCGTGTCAAGTTCCCGCCATATTGGTGCATTTTTTTCTCATAGACCTTGGTTTATGAGAAACGTTTGAATATGTTTCTCACAGACAACTATATGTGAGAATCTCTTCGCGCCACATTTCTGCCTTGTTGGCATGTTTTCTCTCACGAAATTTTTTCATTGACACATGGACAATAAGAAATTTCGTGAGAAAATTGCACAAAATCTATCCAACAAGATGTCTGTAAGAAATACGCTTGATTTCCATGAGAAATTCTCATGGATTTTTTAGTTTGTGAAAAATTTTGTGAGAAAATCGTGGATTTCTTATAGTTTTGAAATATTCTTAATGAAATTAAGTTTAATGGACTAATTTTTAAAAATTTTTTAGAATAGATTTGTGTATATTTTATAATAGAGAAGATAATTGTATAATTAAGGTATTAATAAAAAGAAGAGAAAGTAATTTACTTAAAATTATTTTAGTTTTAGATATTAAACCTTAGGTCAAATTTTTTCAAATAAAATCAAAATTTATTGTTTTTAGCAACAAAAATTTAGGCTTGAGTTCGAATCAGCCTAAAGCTTGATAAAATATTATTTATTTTAAATTAAATTAATTTTTTAATAAAATTAAAAATAATGCATATTTTTGACCACTCAAATATCTTAATAATATAAAATTTTATATTTTTAACATTAGATTAGATTAAATTAAATTAAAATTTAAAAATAATGCAATTCTATCAAAATCGGGCTTAAACCTAATTTTTCTTTCAAAGCGTCTATTTACAAAATAAACTTTTTAAAAAAATTTAAATTAATTTAAACTTCTTTATTTGAAATTATATTTGATAATTTTTAAACCGACTGTATTCCCGGTCCATCATCAGTTCCAATGGATACCAATTAATTAAAATATATTGTGAAAATTTTGAATTTTGAATTTTAAATTTTTTGAGTTTAGACTGAAAATCTTTTTGTGAATATCTAAATACCGGCAAGAATAACCTATTTTTAGAATAAATAATTTATTGAAGTTTACACAAATACACTACTTACTGCAATAGTGGAAAAATGATGAATATATTTGACGAAGATAACTTCTGCCTCCTACAATTTTTTACTTTTAAATTTTGTAGATAGTGAGTACTTGGTACTACAAAAATAAAAGAGAATTATTTAATGGTGCACTAAATTTATACATATTTTTAGGGTAACGTATTCTTATATGGTGCTAAAATATTAACTTTATATTATAATCATATTTTTTATAATAGAATAATCGCTTTTCATGAGATTCCACGTAAAATTTTGGTGTTCCATTAAAATCTAATTAAATAAATTTTCCAAAATAAAACGCATGGAAGAAGCCACTTATGTATCATAGTCAAATGGAAAATTTTAGTAAATTTTTTTTGTGTGTTTATTAATATCTATCTGTAATGAAAATTGAAATAAAAATGTCTAAACTTCTTTCCCTAACTCTCTTTTTCCTCTAATACACTCCATTTATTTTAGCAAATCTCAATAGTTTTTAAAAAATATTATTTGTACACAACTTTTCTTATTTTACCTTTCACTTCATCTTACATTTATTATTTTATTTTATTATTTATCATCATTATTTTTTTACATTAAGGTTATAATTAAAAATGCAGAAATGGTATAAAAATTTTAGTGTATGAATAATATTGTTATAATTCTTATGATATTTATGATACACACTTTGAAATAAATATATTTTTAAACCTTAAATATTAGGTGTTTAAATTTTTTAGCACTAAGTGAAACTCACCTAATTTAGGTGGATCATTCTCAGCTCCCCCCTTTTCTCTACGAAGTTTACCAATAAAATATTTTAAAGGATACAACCTCTGTATAACGAGATAAGTTGAATTGTATGCACATTTATTAGTAAGTAAATTATTGTTTAGTAGCTTTATAGGTATTGTAATATCATTTTGAAATGATTTGAAATAAAAAATAAAAGTGAATCTCATAAAACACCATGTATAAATACAATTATAATTATCAATTGATGTGCTAGACATTGTATACCAAAACATGTCTTGAGTACAAAAAGAAGGAGAACAAATTAATCTAAAGAAATAAGGATGAGATAGGTGGGCAAGGTATCCTTTGTTTTAGGCTTTTAGCCTAAGTAAGCAAGGAAGCCTTTACGGGCTGTCAGTGTCAGTGTTTAAAAGATTCACTCTCTTCCACATGCATTCTTCCATTGTTCACTTCAAGCTTACTCATAAATAACACAACCACTCACATCAATATCCCATAATTGGAGATAGCGAGAGTTTCAGCAGATGGCTAACTCTTACACTCCACTTCTTAAACTCACCTTAATCTTCATTGTCATTGCCTCAGGTAAATTTCTCTCTCTATAACCCTTTTTTTAATTGTCATCCTAAGTCTCACATCTTTTGCTTTGATCTGAATGAGTTTGTTTGAAAATTGCATGTATAGTTCCTCCAACCTTTCAAATATTGGGATACTATTTTGAATAGTATTTCATATTTTTGAAAAATTATAACGATCTTGCAACCTTGAATTTGATTGGGTGATCACTACTATGGGTATTGATCCCTTGCCAGTTGCCATATCCACTAAATTCTCATCCTAGAAAGATTTGAACCAAATCCTATTTCTTAGAAGTTTATGTACTCAACCATTAAGGTGTTGTCTCAATCCCACTTAAAACAAAGTGCTTATTGTTTTGTTTCTATGGTTAGTAATTTTAACTGTTGGGTGGCAGCCCCTGAACTGTGTGGAAGCAAGCAAACTTTCACTATTGTAAATTACTGCAAGGATACAATATGGCCTGGGATTACACACAGTGAGAACTTTAGTAGTGGTGGCTTTACATTGAAACCAGGCCAGTCAGCAGTATACACTGCTCCTGCTAGATGGAATGGCCGGATATGGGCTAGAACAGGCTGCAACTTTGACAAAAATGGCAATGGTAAGTGCCAAACAGGTGCTTGTGGAAACAAAATAAACTGTACAGACCCGGGAAGCCCGCCAGCCACCATTGCCGAATTTACCCTTGGCGGACTAGATTATTACGATGTTAGCCTTGTAGATGGGTTTAACTTGCCTATAGCAGTGAAAGCTGTTAATGGCACTGGGAACTGCAGCACTGCTGGCTGTGACGGAGATTTGAGGCAGACATGCCCATCCCAGCTAGCTGCAAAAGAAGATGGCAAAGTTATTGCTTGCCGGAGTGCCTGTGATGTCTTCAACACTGATGAGTATTGCTGCAGAGGGATTTATGGAAAACCTATGACATGTTTACCTTCAAACTACTCAAAGAGTTTCAAACAAGTGTGCCCTGCAGCATATAGTTTTGCATATGATGACCCAACAAGTATTATAACATGCACAGGAGCAGACTTCATTGTCACATTCTGTGGATCCAGGTAAATTTATTGTTGACAAACACTATTAATTGGTGTCTCTAGAGGTACTGTTTTCTAAAATAGTGCCTCATGAGATTTCATTTTTCTTTTGTGCCATTATAAAGCACTGTTTTGGAATAATTTGAAGCACCAGATAGGAAAATAAATCTCATGAAGCACTATTCTATGGTACAGTATCTTTGGTGGAGGCACTTGAATGAAATTATCCCTAAAATACTAGAAAGACATTCATAATGGCATCATTGATTGATACAATATATTTCTCATTGTTCACCTGCATCTCTTTCATAATTCTTTCTAATATTCTTGTTAAATGCAGGAATCAAACAGTGTGCTCCTATCATGACAAGCAGCATCTATGTAATGGATCAAAAGCTCATAAAGCCGTACCTCTGAGGTGGTGGGTCCTGATGCTGCCATTGGCATTCATGTTCAATTCATGGATCAAATCTTAGCAAATAATGCATGTTAACGATCTTCCAATGTACACTTGACTAGTAAACTTCTTTTGGAAATTTCTTTCTGCATACTTTGATTTTTACACAGAAAGTAAATTGAAAATGTTCTCCAGCCTTTTACGCATCATGTATATACATTTTTTCTCAGTATTTCTTTTTATTCTCTCCTAGATAGGGCTAGGATAAGGTATTGAGTGGCAAAATGAGAACCATATATAGATTATTCCGATCAATAATGATTTAATATTTATGTAGCTCATTCAAATAGAGCTGGTCAAGGGCTGAGATTTGGACTTAATTTTATATAAAAAGTTATAGGGTTTCGGGCTTGAATCTTTAAAAATTGACAAAAGTCAAATCTGTGACCCAACTATGATCAGCTCTAATTTCAAAATTTTGGTCTAAGCTTGTTTCTTGTTGCAACAATTATAGCAAGCACTATCTGAAAAGATGCCACCTAACAATTAGTTTTATAATTAATATCCAAATTGACAACTTGAGAGCACCGGCTATGCCAGTGGATGAGCCTACATACAAACTATCTACACAGCCCGTTTGAACAGACTTGCATGTATGTGAAGCTATTTGCATGCACAAATTAGCAGTCAGTTAGCATATAGAAGATACCTTTCCCCCAGAAGCAGCATTCAACAAACTGCAATATTGAATGCAATGGAACAGCATCTGCAGGCTGAGACTCTTATCTGACAGCACCTGCCAGGAAAAGGAAAAGGGGTGGGGCAAAAAGGTGACTGGGGAACTATCTTACCTACTAAGACCTGTTAGCTTCAGAAATCCTTTATCTCCAGGGGAGAAACACTTTCCATAGCATATTTCCATATCTTCATATGATATTGATTTCCTTCGGATGAGTTAACAATGTCAACTGACATGTCATAAAGTGGAGGAGATCCAACAAGGTGTCCCTATAGAAAATTGCCTTATTATTACATATTCTTATCACATATGGGGACTGAGCTGGAGTTGACATCCTTGTGAAAATGACCAGAAAGAGAAGCTAAAACTACCCAGCTCAAGTATTTCATCAAGAAAGTCAAAATAGTACATGAATGTCATCTGCTTTACAAAAGAATTTACAGTAAAATACATCTTCCATTTTCTATAAGCAACCATGATGATGGTGTCTCTATCTATCTGGACTTACCACTGCTCTGACTTCCTTGTGATTTTGCTTGGTCCTCAGTTTCCTTCAATTGACTTACTAATCTGGACTCGTTGCTTTCAAATGGTAAAACCACTACTGGGGCAGCAGGCACTGCATGCCAACGCTCCCTTAAGATCTTTATAAATTTCTTTACCATTTCTCTCCGGAACTCAAGCTCTCGTGTAAAGAGATCCAAGAGAACAAAGGAAAGAATGTACTTGAATGGGACAATGAGGAGAACAGATGCAGAAGATAACAGCAGCAGTGCTACCTCAGTAGTTATCTGAAAAGGATCAAATTGAACATACATCAAGTAAAGATAAAAATGATATTAGTTTAAAAGCCACCAAAACTAAATAATTTCTGAGGCTCACTAAACGATCTTGTTTGATTGCATCTTTATAAATAAATCTCTCATTACCCATACTATTGTACCTGAGGATCGCCTGAAAGTAAAATAGCACGTATTTTGAGAAGCGTGACATTCACTTGCTGCATATAATTTTCAACATCACGCATGGCATCTTTTACAGCAATGATCTTTTGTATAGTATTTGATGGAGGCTGATCATGGATAGTGACTTTACCAAAAGATCGACCAAGGCGGCCTTGATCCTTAAGGCCCCTGATTGTCAGCATTCCAGCTGCCAAAATCATCAGCATCATGGGAAACACATATGACAGCAAGTTTCTGGAAAGAAAAATTAACACATCTATCAACTGAAAATACAATAACAACATGGAAGGATAAGGTATCCGCCCAATCATTGAAGTGCTTTTTGAATAAACGAAGTTTATAATTACATTCCATCACAACCTATGTCTTCAGTACAAGTGACACACATGACCAACCAATAGAAACTTTTAAGCCATGAGTTAAAATGTAAAGAATGAAACATAGATTCTATAAGTAGAAAGACATACCATTAATGACTAATAAATTAAGAATGTTCAGGACATTACTCCTAGCAAAATTTTTTTATATTGATAAACTTCAATTATTGAAACATTAGAAGAACAAAAGATCAAAGCGGAAATTGATGTATGTCTCACAAGACAATGTACCTATGCAAAACTTTTGACGTGAATACATGTTTGCTGACATAGAATAGTGTAAAGACTATGAAGAAGTTTAAGGATTTCTACAACCTGCATTGCCACTTAACACAATTTATAAAATGGAGGCCCTGTTGAGAGAATGGAAGAAAGGAATGTGACCTAGGCTTTCTTTTACATGAAGATAATATTTAGAACCCTAATAACACAATTATAGTCTTTGGCTTAATTTTAACTTTTCTTTTGAGATAGAAAATAAAGGTCATTTATTAAAGAGAAACTACGAGAATTACATGGAATATAAGATGACCTAAAAAGAAAATTAGAAACAAAAACTCTATAGAACAAAGCCCTCCAATCTTATTGAATATCTATAAGAGAAAGCCCCCAAAAAATGTGTCACTAACTGTACTCAATGAAGTAAACAAAATAACCCAAAAATGACAAAAACCTAATTTAATAAGCTACAACACTACATTGAACTTCTATTCAACATGATATATTATAGTTTTTGCCTGTTATCATTCATTCCTTTTCCTAAGACAATTCTCTTGAATCAGTACTCCCTACATAAAATGAATTTAGTTCAAGTTAAGACTAAAGTTGTCTCAATCAAATCAATTCAATGCACAAAAACAATGAAAACCTTTCTTGCCAGTTTTCATTAAATCACATGACTGACAATTTTTCTTTTATTTTGATAACAGAACAATTTTATAATAAGTAAAAAAGTTACAAGACAAAGGATAAGTGATATCCTGCCAATATATGACAAAATAAGGAAAAATAAAAGTAAAAACTCACTAGAGTACTACTGCCCATTGATCTCTTAAAATATTTGTCAAAGGACATACCCTAAAATAATTATTAATGAAATTAAATCATAATGCATAAATGATAATGTGTTTTCATTATAACTGCATCCGCATAAATATTTCCACTATAATCCGAGCATTTCTGATGTAGGAAATGGAAGGATAGTATGGAGGCATTAAAAAATAGGTTAGGGTTATACTAATTGGGGAAAGTTGAGGATTAGGGTTCCAAGGCAACCTTTAGATCCATGATGTCAAAGGATTTTTTTTTTTTAATTTCTCTATTTTTATATCAAGAACAATGATAGGGAAGAACTATTAGCTTCGCACTTATAGGGATATAGGAAACACTCCTAGAAAGAGAAAGCGTCGCACTTTATAGGGTTTGATTGCATACAAGCTGAAATTTTTTACTGTCAAGAAATGGCACAAACAGAAAATATAATGATTTCTTAAGAGTTTAGCCCTTGCAAGGGCCATCATTTCCTACTCAAGATAATAAATGAAGACATTTAAAAGAGCCCAAAGGGCTGCATGAAGACAGAAAACTAAGGCCAAATAAACTCTAAATGACTATAGCCAAAAAGCTGCCAAAAACCACCTGCTATTATGAACCTGTGGACATTACTGCTACAATGACGAGAACAATGCCATAATCCATAATTGATTCCTATAAAATCTTCTCTAGCTAAGTACCATACGGCCATAACATTGAAAAACATTGCACATCTCCATAAAATCTTGTCATCCTCATAACTCCCAAAGCCTTTGAAATGATTTAGCAAAAAGATCCCTCACTACATGTGTGAAGACCCATAGTTCACTTGAAAACACCAAACATCATTTGTTTCAAAGCTTGTAAACCACAACAGACACAAAATGTTGGGGCCTTAAAATGGTCGTTAAATCTATAATGGGTCAAATATGTTAATCCTACCAAGTACATTACAAGATAAAGTCATATGCACTTTCCACAGCAATGGTTCCTTGTTTTCTTTTCCCTTAACGACATTTTCCCACTAGAATATTAGTCAAAAATATCTTTCCAAGAAAATAATTGAGAACCTCATCAAATGCACCATCAGCAGATAGTAACTGGATAAAATAAGTATGTTCAAATTTATCAAATTAAGAAATTAGAAGTGAGAAATTTAAAAATAAACAATACATCAAATGAGAATTTTTTGCCGGGAAACGTGGCAAGAATGAAAAAGAAAAATTATGGAAGAACCATGTTATTCAGCCACAGCAAACAGACATTTACTACTTAATAACCATTAATAAATTGTAAATAATAAATCTGCAAATAAATGCCAGCAACCAAATGAATCTTCACATAAACTTGTGACTAGCCAGTGGCCACAGATGTATATGAGAAAAAGAAATCAATCATCAAAAGCACAACAAGTCAATTGAGGAGTAGATGTACCTAAAAATTATTGTATAGGCAAATCCAAGAAAAGCAACAGTCATGTGTGGCTCCTCCCAGCGCCTAAGTTTTTCAAAGTTTCTAGCAGTTAAGCTCAAAGGAAGCATCAGCTCCTGCACAAGAACAAGGTCACTAATTAAAATTTTATGATCTTTGGGATTAGAAGAATACAACAATAAGAAGCAAAAGTAACCAAGACCTAGTCAAGGTGACATTATGACACAAATACAAAATTGTGCAATAAGCTGAAAACTCAATCTACAGTTAACTATTATTGTTTATCTATCATAAATGTCATTCAAAATATAAGAATTAATTAGGACAAGTAGAAGTAATAACACAATATCAAGTTCAATGTATGTATAAAAAAAATACTATATTTTTTAGTAAGCTACTATTCCAATCATGAAATAGTAAAATGAGCACAAAATTGAATCTCTATAAATAGCATGGATTGGCAACGTATAGAATACAGCATATCTATACTTTTTAGTAAGCTACTATTCAAATCATGAAAAAGTAAAATGAGCACAAAATTGAAGCATGGATTGGAAACATATAGAATACAGCATATTTTATTATACTTTTCTTTTGTTACCATGCAAGGCTAAGAATTATGTATATATCTTATGAAGGTTGAACAGGATGACATCATTTTTTATTACACTGACCTCCAGCATACTCTGACAATCACAACAAACTGTAGAACCACAAAGTTTTTACAATTATATAAGCTATAGCACAACTAGGAATACTATTATCTACTTTTGCAAATGAGGGTGCAACATTCGAAAGATAGACAATTCAAGCCACCGCAAAAGCAAGACAAAGAATGCCTCATTGACATAATCCTGAAAAGTGAATACGTAAAACTGTTTCACTCCTTAGACATCATTAACTGAAAATGCTATAGACTAGAAATTAATTTGATCACGGTCCTCTCATAAATTAAAGAAAATTTAATGAAAGAACACTCCTAGTATGATCAAAAGAAAACTTTTAAACACTGCTTTATGACTTCCAAAATCCAGAGAGATGAATATATTAACTCATCTGATTCAAGTTATATGAGTTAAAACATTAACTAAAGGCTGGACTTTCAGTTACTGCCTGGTGTTCAGATAAAGTTCAGTTATTCCTCATATCATCATGCAAGGCAAATTATGTCTAGTATTTATTGGAACAGGTAATAGAAACTCCAGAGCACAAGAAATTCCAAACAATAATAACACTTAACAAGATGTGAAACCTGTAGACTCCCTTGCAATGAAATTTCAGTCCCCAAGAGAACTGGGTCTATCTATAAAATGTTAAAAGAATGGTTGCACTATTCATTTAGATTGACTTTCTATGGTTAAGTAGAGTACTACTTTCAAACACTAATATCAATTAACAAGATGTGAAACCTGTAGACTCCATTGCACTGAAATTTCAGTCCCAAGTCTATCTGTAAAATGTTAAAAGGATGTTTGCACTATTCATTTAGATTGAGTTTCTATGAGTAAGTAGATTACTAGTTTCGATGCTATCTTTATAAACAAACTAAAAATTAGTTAAAATGGTGTCATAAACCGTGATCTAAAATTAACTTAAGAGAATCAAAGGTGAATAAAAAGAGACAATAAACCAAGCTAAGCTTCCCAACCTTGAAAAGATCAATGTTACTGGGTATGCCTTTTAGTGTTGCAGCATCAATGGTAGCTTGAGTTTTCTCTACAGCCTGGTACCTTCTCTTGCATGTTTCTGCTGCTCTTTCCATGAGTGATACATCAGCCACAACAAGATTCTTACTTAATACTAAACCTTGTTTAATTGAAGAGTTCTTCCAGAAATTAGTGGAAGCACTTGAGGCCCAAGATGGAGATTTCATCCACTTCTGCAGATAGATACTTCCATCTATGTCAAAAACATGGTTACGACTTTCAGGTAGTTCATTATAAGTCCTGGTTTCGTAAGCCGGTTTATTGCGGGTATTCATAAATCCAGTAACCAGTGGGCCACCCCAATAATTTACAGCTAAAGTTTGGAGGACAATATCACCATGTGGTGCATTTTGTAAATATGAGAACTGAACAAGTTTAGTGGGATCATCTAGCAACTTCCGCATGTAGTGAAGGGCTTGAAGTCTAGCTATACTATTAATGGCACTGGTTGTTGCTCTTTCTTTTCCTTTATGAGCACCGTACACGTCAAACAATGATTCATCAGAGTCATCAGGTCCGTACTCACGTACAAATTTGTGTAAAGCAATAACCTCACTTATCAATGCATGCCAAACATCTCTCCTCATATCACCTCCCAAGTCAACAAGTTCCAGCACCCACGTGTTTGACTTCAACCTATGTATGAATAAAAGTAGAAAAAGAAACACCAGTCAACGAGAGTATTAGATGATGATGATATGATGCAGCAAAGAACAAATAATCTTGGGTCCAATAGCACCTCTTAAGTTAACAAATGGATGACAAAATCATGGGTTCTATACTCAAAGGTGCATATTTACTAATTACCAATAGATAACAAAGTACCCTGCTAAGTGATCATGACAGGTAAAAGGCTGTGTATAGAGTGTTGGCGGGGAAATGATAGACCCCAGGGGTATTTTAGAGAAAAGGAGTATTAAGGGTAGTATTGGCTGGGACCAAGTACACATGGCTTGGGACACCTGTCCAATGATCCGTGAAAGAAGGGAAGCTGCTAGGCAGTAGAGCGAGAGGGAGGATAAAACAGAAAGGGAAGGGGGATCATGGAGAATTTGGTGGTGAGAGGGGGAATACCAAGTGCCCAATAGCTAGGATTATGTTATGTGTTTTGAGTGTTCTTGAGAGTATTGTGGTGAGGTAGCTGTGTGTTTTTATTTTCCAGTATTTCTGTGTAGTGCTGTTTCTACTTCCATTTGAGTGTTATTGCGACTGAGTTCTTGTATTCCGAGTGCTGTTGCCACTGTTTTATCAATATATATCAGTATTTCCATTGTTTCTATCATATTACCTTGGTTTCCATCAGGAAAGAAATAACATGTGAGGCATAATGACTATAGAAGTAGAAATCCCTATTGTGAAACCCTAAAATTTAAAAAGAAGGGGCGGGTAGATCAAATCAAGTTAATATCTTGTCAGATTCTTCTCATGTGCCACTGCTAGAAGATTCAGATAAGATATTGAGAAACTTTTAATCTTCTTTAAATTGCTAATTACATCATTTACCCAAAGAAAATTTTATAACAAAAATTAGATAAAGAAATTGGAGAAGGGGTATCAGTTTTGTGGGGCCAAGAAGGTTTTGATGATCTAGTAAGTAATAACTATGACTTTCAAAATCAAGCAAAATTTTAACTGGTCACATCCCTGAATCAAATGAAGATGCGTATGGATTTGGAACACCATGATATTAGTTAAATTTGCAATATAATTGATCTGCATAATTTTATGTCCAACCATTGTGTTACTTCATTTCAAGAATGAGAAGAAAATTCAGGTACCATTGGAAATGCAAATAATAGGATTTGGAAAGAAAACTTTGGGCCAGAGGGCAGCAAGGCACACAAACTAGAATATTTGGATTGACATAAAGGACAACAAAAGAGAGATAGGTTTGAACTGCACATTAAGTGAAACAGTATATTAAAGAAAAACTACTGTGGTTTTTCTTAGAAACAGAGGCTATTATTGTTTTGAATAGACATGGAAGTCAATTTAGTTGTAACACAGAAGAGCTTTACTAAAAGGGGAATCTGTGTTGTAGGCTAATTAAAATGACTCTAATGTAAGAGAACCAAGGATCCCAGGATATGTAGTAGTTTTATAATTGCAAACTCTAATCTTACTCTTCTCACTCTAAATAAAATGGGTAAGAAGAGAGACATGACAAATTTTTTAGTTATGTGTTATCTCACCCATGTTATTCAAATCAGAATGCTGGAAAACATGTTAGATAGATCATCAACATTGCACACTATTTTGTTTACACAGCAACTGCAAATCTATGACTCATAACACAAATAAAGAATGCTTGAAGAAGCTTACTCACTCCGAGCCAAAAGAAACAGAAACAGCAGAGTCAAAAAGAGCAGACCCTAAAGGCCCAACTTTTGCTTTCTCCGCCTGTAATCCTTCAAACGTAAGATCCAGTCTCATGGCTTTCTTCTCTCCCAGTAAACCAACAGTCTGAAACATTAATTTGAAAAGTTCAATTATACAATGGTAGTTGCTTTTATAGGAACTCTTTTACTGTTTGATCTATCATCAGTTCATCACTTTTTCCCACTTTAGTGACTTAGTCAATTAGTACCATGCACAACAGTCCAATTTTTATAATTGTTGACAAGTTAGTAATCTATAATAGTTAACTCTTCCAACACACTCTCAAAGGAGTATTACTAACAACTGAATCGTATTAAACTAAAATTAATCAATCCAAGTATAATAACAACAAGCATAACAGATAAAAATTAAACTAATTGCATTTCCCCAAAATTAAAATCCTATTTCCATATTGTTTCCTTGAGTTGAAGAGAGGGATGGTGGATTCTTATGAGTCCTTTCCAATCATGAAGATTCAAATCTCCCCGTTCTCTGGTAGACATTCAGTCTATTTTAATTTCCATTCTTTTGACTGTGCCCATGGAGAATCTCAAGATGAGAGAAAGCATACTTTGCATGATTAGATGGAGTCTTGGAATTTTCTAGAATAGAAATAAATAAATATTACAATAGGTGTCATATTGCATTGAAGCTTGAGTTTAAACTTCAGAGTTACCACAATTTCTCATTGGCATAATCCCTTTTTCCATCAAGGAAATCATGAATATCACGATAATAGTACATAGATGAGAGACAAGGACATAACATTTTTAGCAAACTACTGGAGAAATCTGGTGATTTGTCCATCTGCTTTTCTCCATTTCTTGCTGCCAAGTAAGATGATCTAAGGGTTTTGCCCAGTTTAAAGATGAAGAAAATACTAACCCAGTGGCTTTGCATGCTTATGTATCAATTCAGAATTTCAGATATGAACAGAAGTTATTACTATCCACTGACAGATTACATAAGAGAGAACTGTCTATCTTCGTATTTTATTTTTATTGGGAAAAATGGACTTAGAGCTAGGTAATGTAGACGAAGGCTGAATTTCTAGAGTATAGAACCCCAAAGAGAAGAAGCCTTTAGGCAAGGGGATAAGTCATGCAATGATGCCATGCATGAAATTAGTAAAAAAAATTTTGGATTGTTATAGCATTCAATTCTATTCCAGCTAAAATATAATTTTCAGTGCCATAAGAGACAACAAAAATAATCACATAGCACTTCTTTTCTTTGATCCCTTCCTTCCAATGGCAAGTTAATGACCTAGTGCATAATACTGACAATCAGAAAGAGAAATAGATTTTGAACGGTGATACTTGTGCTTTGCACGAAGATTTTCATGGGTTACATATGTTAAAGTACACAAATACCAAAATCCAAAGAATATGAGGAAGTAACATACAAACATCTCATAAAATCATGAAATACCTCAAAATAGATGGCTTTATCAGTAAGAGTGAGTTTGCCCGGCCATGCCATATTGTTCTCCCATTTCAGAACAGGCCTCTTGCTGTTGGAACCAATGCATAAAATTCTCTCCTCAGAAAGTTGAGGAAACTCTGGAATCTGATATGACCTCTGTCCTTCACACACTCTACAGTAATATCAGTACAAGTTCAGCATTATAGTGCTGAAGTGGTGCTGGAGTACCAGAGTATGTTTAGATGTTCTTAAGAGCATTCCAGCAGAATCAAACTACCATGTGCATAGAACAAAACCACAA
>JASKGM010000005.1:725425-739129 GCA_034509205.1 Ceratonia siliqua | reverse complement strand
GAAGAATAGCAAAAAAGGAAAGTAATTAAGAAAAATTAAAAGAGATAAGAATTGTAGGAAAATGTAAAAGATAAAAATAATAATAATAAATATAAAAAAACACAAAAAAAATATACTTTATGTAGGGACAGATCCATTTTTTATAAAATCTCTGTGTTTCAGCCATCCGTCATGTTGTGACACTTAGCATGTAGGGACAGATCCAGAAATCATATAAAGGGAGAGCCAAAAATAAAATAAAATTTTAATAATTAATATTAAATAAAATTTAAATTATAAAAGTTAAATATATTATACTTTTATTGAAATTGTGCATGCCGTTATTTCATATCATAAAATTTGTTAATAATAGAATTCATATCAAACTTATCAACAATCCTTCTCTCAATGTAAGTTATCAAATAATAAGTTAAAAATTCATCTTCCATTTCATTGTAAATTTAAGAGGCAAACAATTAAAAAGAAAATTAGGTTGGGCCACAAATTTATTAAAAGATACATACATATATATATAAATTTAAAGGGGCTCACAAACTTATTAAAAATATATATATAGGTATATATATAAAGGGGCAAGATCCCCCCTTGCCCCTCCCCTCCATCCGTCCTGTTAGCATGGGTTAATGAGTGTTATTAATCTTTATTCAATATGTATTAAGTAGCTTATAATTTTTTTCAATATTGATATTGTCAAAGGACAACAATATTGTTTGCACAAAAACTTTAAAAAAATTAAAGATAATAGTAACAAAGGATATGATCATTTTTAGATTTTTATTTTTGTTTCTCAAAGAATCCAACTTAACTAAAGCTTCTATTTCATTTTCATCCCATTATTTTATTTTATAACTTTAGAATTAAAATGTTATCTTTTTAAGCACTATATATAATACATTGACAAATTGTTTATTTTGTCTGTCAATGTAAATTTACTATTATTCAGAAATAAAATTCACATTGTAAATCCTTATATATTTACATCCATTATTAGAAATGCGGGTTTATAATGACTATGCTTATTAGAAACAAAAAGTAATGACAATGCTTCAGTCACCATGCATTGCAGCGTGCTAAGGAAAATAAAAGTCTTAGAAATATTGCTGAGAACCTAGGTTTAAGTATCACACAATTTAAGACAAGAGGTTAACAGCTTTCTTTGTACACTATTTTTTTTTTTTCAGCATTTTCCTTGGAGAAAGGGGTTATATTGGGTGACTTAAGTCTAGAAAACAATCAGAAACAATTTATTTCAAAGGACACAAGTATTAGTTCAAATATGTTTTTATTAATAACATACTTCTTTTTTAATCTTCTTTATAATTGGTTTTTTAACATTTGGTAGTTCTTTGTGACCGAAATGTTTTAACTGTGGTTGAGTTATAAGACATTGGGTGTACTTTTTACTTCTTTTTAATTTTTAATTTTTAATATTTATTTTTTATTTGTTCAGCAGGTAATTTAATTGTCATATTATATGTTCTTTTCATTTGTCACTTTTCAGTTGATAATATATGTCTTTAAACACTTACTATTCAACCTATAAAATATGTTTTTATTAATAACATATTTTGTTTCCAACATTTTTTATCATTTTTTTTTGTAGCATTTGATAAATTTTTGTTACTAACATGTTTTAACATTACCTTTCTTTTGCCATGAACGTGATTAAATTCACATGAGTGATCTTATGTTATGATATATTTCTCTTGAAGCAATCTTTACTTCCATTCATTTACCTGACATTTCAAATTTAGGGGATGTGCTGTTAAATATCATTTTCTTCTATATGTGGGTATCTAGCAAAAAAAAAAAAGTAGTTAAGTTTGTTTATTTATATAAAGAGTAATGATACTTATACATTACTTTTTCTTACACTACTCTAACACCTCCTCTCACATTTATTATTTTATTATAATCTTTTACCTACTATCATCTATCATCATTATTATTTTATAATATATTAATAGTTAAAAATGAGGGGTAAGAAATGTATAAAAAAAAATAATGTATAAGTATTATTGCTCTTATATGAATTGGTCATTCAGATGCATAATAACTTCATATTTTGGCAAGTCTATGGTTTATTACGTATTTTGAGTTTTAATAATAATGAAATAATTGAACTATAGAAAATAAAGTAAAAATGCAAAGGGGAAAAGAATTGCTTCTAAAAGTTTTATCTAAAAAGAAAAATGACTAATATAGAATTTATGTTATACTAGAATTAATTCAAGTTCTCTCTATAATAGTTCACATTGTAATTATATTATTTACTTATAAGATGCATCACTATAACATTTATTAAGCTGTATAATTTTTTATTAAAACTTTTAAGTAATTTAGTTTTTGTTATTTGCATATATAAAAGATTACGATAAAATCATATTACAAATGAATTAATTACTATTTCATTTTTTATGTTAATTTTTATTGTATACAACCATATCTTATATAGAATCTTCACTAATATTATATTATACTATATATAATTTATAAATTAAAAGATACTAGTTCAATTACAATTCCATCATCAATAGTACGTGACCCACTAGGACTCGGGTTCAATGACATGATCGGTTCAGTTGTATTAAGATTGTCCGTTTAAAAAACAAACGATCACGATTTAATATGCTTTTCAAAAAAATTTTAAATAAAATTATTATTATTTATTTTAATTTAAGTCGTCTATATCAAAACGAACAATCAAATATGAAAACAGACAAATCTTTTAGGACATAACCGGATCCTTTCGGACTCACTACCATTATCTTTAAAATATTGGTTGTACAAGTGAACTTGACGTAATCCCATTCCCCAAGGGTAAAATATAAATTAATTCATTCAATTTTGACATAATGCGGTAGTTCCATTTCTGAAAATCAATATCGTGTGATGATTCTCTGCTTAGAATATTTTTCTCTTTTTGGTAGAAAGCTTAGAATATGTGTTTTCATAGCATCACTCAAAACTCAAAATTATATCAAAATTGTATAATATATTATTATTTTATTTAATTTCTAAAAATATTTTTTTAAAAAAATTAAATCACGCGCTTGAGCGTGAGAAGACTAACCAGTGATCACTCGCAATGGTTCCCCAGTCACGAACCGTACATCATATGATTTTGGAAAGTTGGCGCTAATTCCCTCTATGCAGTTTTACTATCCGCAAATTGATCTGATCGTATAATCATCAGGCCATGTGTATCAAATAGATCACAGCCGTTCAGAGGGAACCTCAAGAGTCCCAAATCAGGTATGAGCGAGCACACACAAAGTTACAAGACAACATACCATGTGCGTGTTCAGAAAATTTCTACGTGAGAGAGAGAGAGAGAGACAGAGAGGGAGACGGAGAGGGATCTATTTGAACGGTCAGAAAATTTCAAAACCTTCAAAAAGAAAGCGGGCTGCTTTTCACTCTAAGGAGGCTTTTTTTTTTTTTTTCGTTTTTCTCTCTCAATGCCCGTTTATGGCATCAAAAACTTAACAGAACTCGGCTTCGTTTTCAAAATTCGAAATAGGAGCCAACCAAAAACCCTTAACAAAGCCTAGAGCTTTTCTTTTTCTTCTGCTCTCTTCCTGGGTTTTTCATCTGCCTGCTCTACTTATACAAAGCCTATTCGACGAAGCTTGGAGAGAGGTCTCGGTATCCGAGGGCCGAGGGGCAACGAAGACCCAAGCTCAAATCTGCATCTGGGTTATTGCCCCAAAGCTTTTTTCTCAAAGCCGATATTCGAATTCTTAAGTTGTAAGCTATATCTGCTACCCTTTTCTCGTCTACCTAGCTGGATTAAAGTCTTTATTGTTCTGTTTCTGTGTTAGAAGAATTTTTTGGTGATGTGCATTGGCATTTCTAACATCCTTGTATATTTGCAATAATGTTCGAAGACGATCCAATTTTTGTCTGGGTATGTGGTACAATGCTTGAATCCTCTCCGGGCTTGTCTAATTATGCTAAAATTTTAAGTATTATATCCAGAAGATTTCCACATTTCCTATCCCAGATGTGTGTATATTGGAGATATGTATCTTCTTTCCTCATTTCCCTTCTGGATATTCTCATTTGATATCCCTTTATACTATTTAGGGAGCTCAGATAGATTTTAAATGGTTTTTCTTTGTGTAACACTGTTTTTTATTAGTGTGCCTAGCAAAGATTCTGTTAATAGATATCTGGTAATTATGGTTGTACTGGCGAGACTAAAGTTACAAAATTCCCCGCAACTATATAATCAATACTTCTTCTGTTTGGTCACAAAAGGTCTATTGATATTAATGCTACTTATTTCCCTCGTTTGGTAAGAGGGCAACTTTCTGCCTGATACTTAAAAGAATGGGAACTAAACTATACCAAGATTGTGAGAGTAAGATGCTTTTGGGGAAAGACATACAATTAGATCGTGAGAGTAAGATAATTTATAGATTCTTCTTACACTTCTGCTTGATAGCGCACCAATTCCTAATGTCAGTCTTGTTCATTTTTAATTTTGTATTATTTTTTAAATTTCTCCAATTCGGAAAGTTGTGCTTGCATTTGTCTACATACTGAGTTACTGACTGACAATTATCAATTCGATTCTTGTCCTCAGCAATGGAGTCTCTCCCAGATGCCATCCTTCAATTCATCTTGTCCCATATTAATAATGCCCGTGATGTGGCAGCTTGCAATTGTGTTTCTAAGAGATGGAAGGATTCAGCGCCTTATATCAGAACCCTTTACTTTCCTCGCAACTCATTTGACAACAATTCTGGTGGTGACAGTCCTGACAACATTGTGAGGAGAATGGTATCATCAGTTGTGCAATTAGAAGAGCTAGTTGTATATAGCCCTTTCACCTGTGCTGGCCTTGCTTCATGGCTATCACTTGTAGGTCTAACTCTTAGTCAGCTTGAGCTCCGAATGGACAACCTTGTTGACAATCAGGCCTCCAATGAGAGTCCATCAAAGTTGGATTGCATAGGTGCAGCAAGGAATTTGGAATCTCTGAAACTGTGGGGTGTCTTAATGATAAATTCCCCAAAATGGGATGTCTTCCATAACCTCAAGAACCTTGAAATAATTGGTGCAAGATTGGAAGATCCTGTATTGTCTGTGGTGCTCCGGTCATGTCCATATCTGACCAGGTTGTTACTGCTTGGATGTGAAGGAGTTAGATCAATCTCAATTGACTTGCCATATTTAGAGCAATGTAAACTGGATTTTTATGGTGTGGGGAACTGTTCACTTTCTCTAACATCCCCAAAAATTGAATCCCTTGAGGTACAAGGCTGTAGTTGGATCAGGGTCTCTGAAACCAATCATTTGAGGAATCTTTCAATTTCCAATAATGCAGGTACTTAATTGTTTAAACTTTAAAGTGATTCTGTAATTACATCGTATTGTCCTTACTTTTTTTTATGTCATTTTCCCAAGTGATCTTTTAAATATTTTACTCTTTCTGGAATGGTCAGAGCTTAACTTTATTTCCTTTCATGGTAACTGCTTCCAGGGAGAGTGTACATGGTTGATTTTGGAAATCTTACAGCTCTAGAGTCTTTGTCTATGAGAGGGGTCCAGTGGTGCTGGGATGCTATATGCAAAATGATGAAATTGTCAAGTGAGGTGAAGCATCTCTATATGAAGGTTGAATTCACTGGTGACTTTGAGGCTCTTCAACCGTTTCCAGAGATTGATTTTGTTGACTTTTTCAATAGTCATCCCAAAATGCGCAAATTCGATATTCATGGAGCCATGTTTGCAGCTCTTTGCCAGAAGAACAGTCTGAAACATGTAATTTCATAATAACATTTTGTTGTTAGATTTCTGATATTGGGTTTCTCTAAACACCTTATCTAATGATGATACTCACTCATTCCACAGGTGGATTCAGGATTCATGATTCCATGTTTGGAGGAGGTTGTGATCACTGTGAGATCACCACTAAATGCTGAACAGAAAATGAGCACTCTTGAATCCTTGTTGAAGTATGGGAAGAATCTGAGGACTATGGTAATAAAGATTCTTCAGATGAAGAGCAGCCATAGCAGTGCTGATGATTTTTTTGATGAGGTTTGCCGGTTCAGATACATGAACCACAAGATAGTTCGAATAGAATAAGGCTCGGAAAAAGGCTCTTACTTTCCTGACGCATTTTTAAAGACACTTCATGTTGATTTCCAGTTTTCAGCTCGACTGCTGAATAGACTGAAGCTGTGTCATTTTTATATGAGCAATTAAATTAATACATGTTATCTCTTTCATTAACATGGTTCTAGTTTATTGTTTTGTTGTTCAGAACTTGACTTGAAAATTGACAGTCTTTTGTTAGCATATTTGGAGAAAGAACTAGCTTTTTACGAGTGCTTTCTTGCTGTTTGTTACCCGCTCCCTTATTTTATTTTTTGTTTTCATATTTTGAATTTAAAACTTTATCTTATATAAGATTGAAAAAGCAGAAACACAGGGTTTTGTTTTTCTTTAGTGAATTTAAAATTGTAATTATATATAATATTATAATTTAAACAAAAATTATAATATGCATTTGTAGCGGTTGAAAGAGATAACATGTGCCACTAATGAATACCACTGACGAATGGAAACCAACATTTTCACACAAGAGTCTGATTCTCTGGTTACTTTAAAAAAAATTTAATTTACATTTTTCATAATGTCTTTGTTTAATTTTTATTATTATTTAGATATGATGAATATGTTATGTCAACTTTAAACTATAATAAATAAATTAAACACAAATTAAATAATTTAAAAAAATGTATATTTTATTATTTCATGGTTATCAAGAAAAATAAAATAAAAAGAAGCCCTGTCAGACTCTCTTGCACAATTTCTCTGAATTTAAAATTTTAATTATATAATTTTATAATTTAGACAAAAATTATAATATGCATTTGTAGCAGATAAAAAAAATAACTTGTCTCGCTGATAAATTCCACTAACAAATGGAGACGAACTTTTAAACATAGGCAGAATTTAACAAAGTTGGAGTACTCTTGAAAGGTTTTTTGGTTATTAAAAAATTCAAGAACAAAATGCTGCAATGATTAAATGGTCAAATATTAAGTGAAACAATATTCAATGACTGAGATTATTCTTAAGTAAGAGTAGCAAAATAAATGCTTTAAACATAAGCATATAATTACTATTTATATTTTCTCATATGAATATGTTTTAAATCATCATTTAGAAAAAAAAATATTTTTCATAAAGTCTTTTTTACTTTGTTTATATTATTTAGATATATGGATATGTTATTTCAACTTTAAACCATAATAAATAAATTAAACAATTCGAAAATTGTATATTATATTGTTTCATAATTAATAAAGAACAAAGAAAGAAAAAGCCCTATTCAGAAACTCTCTTGCACAACATCTTTGAACAAACTCGCTTCTTCTTCCGTCTAGGAACTGTTGTTAGCTTCCTCTGTGCACTTCCATTGTGTTGGTTCTGCCCTTCATCACTTTCTTCTGCAATGGCTGCCCTCTCAACTACCACAAGAGCCATGCAAAGCCTATCTTCATCTTTCCTGAATGCCCAGACTTGAACTACGTCTCCTGTCTTCAGTTCATTCTGCAAAACTATCTCATTCCAAGCAGTTCTCAACACATAAAGGTGGCTAACGTTATTGATTTGATTACGATTCTCCTTATCCTTATGCATATCCCACTGTCTAAATTCTATGGGGGTTTCAATTAGAGGAGGCTGGTTCACAGGAACCCCAGTCTTGGTCGGTTTATGAATCAATGGGACTGTAATTGATCTTTCATTTCGAAGATGGGTTATCTCGTTATCGCTCAAGAAGTCAAAAGTTTCGATTTGGGTTAAAGGCATGGAAATACGACCATGGTTGTTTCTTATATCTGTTGCAAATAAGGTCTTTTGTATCATACGAGTGATTTCAGTTCCACCACAGCCATTGATGATTTCTCTCATGAATTCCTCTGGTAAGCTTGGTGGTGGATTTGGACCACCGTTTCCGGAAAGTTTTCTTCTTTTCTTCTTCTGTATACTCTTAATCCAATCTTTGTTGGATAACTCTACAGATTCTCTGTTCAGATTCATGGCAGAGCTCATGAGCTTTTTTCCCTTACTATGTTCTTTCTTTTTCAGAGGCTCCAATCCTCTTCGCTTCTTCTGTATACTCTTGTTAGTAATCTTTCGTAGGGACACAATGGCAGAACTCATGACCTTTTCTTCCCCATCATGTTCTTTCTCTTTTACAGCCTCCAATTCCTCCATGGGTTTCTTCATAAGCTTCGCCTTCCTCAACATTTGTTCTCTATCAGACAAATCATCGACTGGGTTTGCCTCATCCTTTTCAAAATCATCTTCTTCTGCCTCAGTTTTTTTCTGGGAAACACCATTGTCACCACCATTACGACTATGATTCTCAAACTTCTTATGAGCAACTTCTACAACTTCTAATAGAATCTCCAACGGAGTCAAGTTTGGCTTAAATTTTTTACCTTCGAAATCTGCAAGACTCAAGTAAGGGGTCGGCATTCTCGCATCACTCTCTTCTTGAACAGAGAATATTTGAAAAGTGATCAACAAAATTTGTGAAGTGATCAAGGGAATTCAAGAATATATAGGAGAAGTAGTCCTCATTGAATAAGACACAATCTCCTAATTGTTCTCATTGGACTAGGAAAGAAACTCATATAATTCCTAATTCGAGTATGTTTGAAAAATATTAAAGAGAAGATGTATTCGCCTAGCTAAATGGAATACTTAAAAATATTTTTTTAATAGTGTTTTGATATGTATTAACTTATATATTAAGTTATTTTTTAAATAAAAATTACTTATTTAAAATTTTTAAAGTGTAGCTATTCATTATTTTATCTTTTAAAAAAATTAAAAATAATATACGAATGGTAATGATTAATTTTTAAGTAAAAAATTAATTATTCAAAAATTTTAATACTTTAATCGTAAATTATCATACTATTTCTTGAAGGAAAAAAAAGGACAATATATGAAAGATAATAGCTAGATTTTTATGTTAATCTATCTCCAAAAGTTATATATATTAATATATAAATATAAATAAAATTGAAATAAAATCATAAAATATTAAAATATTAGTATAATAGACTCCTAATTTGTTAGGGGTGTGTAGTAAAACAATTCTAATAAAGTTTGTATTCTCAATTAATCTTGAAATATATAACGTGTCTTACAAATTTCCCCTTTTACTGGGCATGCTATCTGCAGAAGTATCCATTAGAATATCAATAATTCCATGATCTCATTATTAACTCGAAATTAGATTCTTCATTGTTAATAGGATGCATTAATTTTTATCTTTATCTCTCCTCGTACCACAAGACATATAGTTCTAGTAGACGAGGGCTTGAAAAAGTTCTTGCTTTCAAATAATTTTACTTATGCAGTGCAGTGCGGTTAAGATGTTGTATTTTAATTTAAATAATTTTACTTCAATTTTTTTTTACAAAATTTAAATATAGCCACCTCACTAGTTTATATATATATTATGAATGAAATTTATATACTAAGAAATTGGTCTAATAATTAAGAAAGTATAATCATATTTTGATTACTTGAATTTAAATTTTAAGAGTGGTCCTTTAAATTTTACAAAATAAATTTTAAGAGATGATATTAATTTTTAATATATTGTTCCTTTTTAATAAAATAATGTAAAACTTTTAGTATAATAATTAAAATTTATTAATATAATTAATAATTATGTATTCTTGTATAAACATGTGTTTTAAATAATTATTAAAAAATCTATATTTTTAAGAAAAGTTTATTGTGGTATATCTGTTTAAATCTTTTTTATTATTGTTAACTGTAAAAGTTGAAAGTGATTTTAACTTACAAAACATAAAAATAAGATCGATATGTTAGGACTTTAATATTACCATAAAGATCCTAAAAATTTTCTAAAGTAGATAAATAGGATATTGAAAGTATCCTGTACAAAATTACAAAAAAAAATTCATAACAATAATGTTTAATTATAGTAGACCCCTAATTTGTTTTACACCAAAAAGAGAACTCTTAGGGATGAGCATTTTCTCATCCAAATTCAATGGATATTCATAAAATTTACTTGCTTGAGATTGGGAATGAATTGAATTCCTCGTTAATATTTACCTCTATCTCTCCCTTGTTGCTTTTCCACTCATATCAAACACATCCGTAATAATATTTATGATACCTTTGCAAAACCAAATTTCCTTCTACATACTCAAATAAGATTGCAACTCATTCCCCCATGATCCAACCCAATTCATACAATACACTGCATGCTTCAAATTCCAAATCATAAATCCTAAAATTTACACATTCTCAATTACAAACCCTAATTCTCATATTACCAATTACATCATAAATTGATAAAATAAACTCTATCTTCTTCATCTCATACGGCATTACTCCCCTACACTTTACAATCAAACGAGACCATAATAGGTTAATCCATCCTGAATCACCATTTCATGTAGAATGGCATTTGATTGCAGTTCTTCGGGATCTTAGCCAATAGTTATCCACCCAAAGAAACCAGTTAATAACCATGTAGGATAACACTCCTCATAAACCGAGTATCATTTATTTAAATTCTCTTGCTCTCATTTTGAATCCAAAACCAATTCGACTCATGTCAAATTTGCATCTAGCAATGCTCATATCCCAGTTCACAGATAATGCAATGTAATAAAAAAGTTTAGAGCTCTGCAAGTGGTATCAAAATTTTCGGGCTACATGTAAGAAGTAACGTTCATAAAATGTTTAAAGTTATTAGATTCGTTCTTTCACTATAAATTAACACTAGTACTACCTAAATAAGCTTCTTCTTCTGGAAGAATCGCTTCAAATGCCACAACTGCAAAGCTGAGACTGCAATGCAGATCCCCAAGGACATAATACTATACCATGCCACTCTGGAATTTGTTTTTTCGCTCACAATCCTCATCTCTGCTTCCCTGAGTAAAAACAAAAAAGAAAAAGATACATCCAGAAAAATTGAAAATAATATGCACGTTTTTTCTTCTTTTTATGAAAGGAAGGGGGGCTGCAATATGGAAAAAATTACCTGCTCTTAAGATAGATCAAATTCTCATGGATGGCCTCCACTGCTCCTTCGAGCTTTCTCAACTCAAGCTCAACTCCCTAGGTGTTGATACATGCAGAGACACGTCAGTAAATTGGAGAACTAATGAAGCAAGAGAGAAAGAGGGGGATATTCCAATTCACTTGCAATTAGCCAATAAGTGAAAGTATTTCACCTTATTCAGCAAAAAGATTTCATGGAAACTATAACCCTAGAAAGTTCCTAAATAGCATCTAGACTTATACTTTGATATGCCTTTGAGTAAAATGTCAGCCCCTTGAGAGGACTAACTCAGACGTTCTACACGAAATTTGTAGATAGATAAGAAATTGTAGATATCACTAAGATGTTTACCTCAATCTTCTCTTTTCTTGCAACTGTATCCCAATCCTTGGCTGCAATTCCAATTCTCCAATCAAGGTTGACACTAACATCTCCACCTTTTTCATTATGACCATCCACCCAGAAACATGCCAGGTAGTTCCCAGTTTCATGAGTAGTAAAAGCGAATTGACCATTTGTTGTATTCTCAATATGATGAAGAATGTTTCCATATGGTGATGTCACCTAAAAAAATCAGATTACTATTAAAAATCAAGAGAGAAACGTAGAGGAAATAAACCTTTTAACAAGTTGATATTTTAAGGTAATTAAAGCCCAATCCAAGTTTTTTTTCTTTTAAACTTTCCCTTAGAAAGGAGGCAGGATTATTAAAAAAAGAAAAAAAAAGGAGACAACAAGACTAAACTAATTGCATCACTATTTATATAATTTGAGTTAGCCAGCTAACATATGACCCAAGCAAAGGAGCTCTCATCTCAACAGAAATTAAAATATTAGTATTATATCGTGATAAAGAAATGAACTCCAAGAATTGCATGCATTTCACAATTATTGAACCCTCATTTCTATACTCACCAGAGACCCTATTAATTTTACCTTAGCATTTAATTTTTGAATGGCCCATGCTGGCCACTAAGTCATTGGTGTCTCTTGCTCTGCCATCTTGGCAACACCTCAGGACAGCAAGAACACTACTCTCTGAGGATGTAATGCAGTAAGTACTAAAATAAGGCAAAAGCCAAGTGGAAGTGAACCATATTGTAAGATGTTTCTCAAAACACATCTCTCATTCATAATGACCTCCAGAATGAAATTTCCAAATTGGCTAATTGTGAATGTGTGTGAAGAAAGAGTCAATGTTTGGATAACAAATAACATATCATCAAATCAAGCTTAAGACAAACCAGGTCCAGAAATAAGCATCCCACGCCAAATTTGCAGAAATTGAGCAATGAAATTACATTTACTCCCCGAAAACCAAGTTTCAAATATTATAAACCTGGGCCAAATAAGCAGGCATTCGTGTAATATCACTAGAAAAAATTTAAACCAAAATAAGATATTAGGATCAGACATTTTCAAATGCGACAATTAATTTAACACAGGCCCTGGTTTACTTATCATGGTCCACCATATGAGCTACAAACTAATCACTTCTCCAAGTAGTACTCCTCCAGAAGTATACTTCTTTCCTTTCATAGAACACATCTCACCAAATCATATCTTCTTTTCATTTCAGCCAAGGACGTATCAGTGTTTGAATCATTTTCCAGTTCATCAACTAATTTTGAAAAGCCAATACTCCATCTAAGATGATAAATGAATCATCTTTCAAAACAATAGCGTGGAGCATCACAAAACCAATAGAACTCGGTCAACACAAATAAGAATTTCCCGGACCAGTAATATGAGTCGAGGACCAGGCAAAGATTCCCAATAATGATTAGTTCTACCAACAGGCAATTTAAAAAAACTACAGATTAATTTACACGAAATTTAGGAACTCAAAATCTTTTCTTCTCGATTTTCCCAAGAAACCAAACAAATAGAAGAAAAATTAGGCCAAAACAAATACACCCTAATTGACCTATAATCGAACAAGAGCCCTCTCAAAACAAGGTCAAATGGGCTCTGAAAATCATACCTTGACGGAAATGGTAGGATTGAGGGAGTGATCATCGGAGACGACGATGTAATCAGCCAAAACGACGACGTTATTCTGGATTTCTTCGGAAACGCATTTGGTACCGGAGCCGGGTAAGGTGAGCCAGATAGCCTGAGCCGTTGGAAGAAGATGGGTGAAGAAGAAGCAGAGAAGTAGGAAGAAGGGCAACAAGATAGCTCTGTTTCCCATAGCCCTTCTTTCTCTGAACAGAATGTTCTTCACAGCAGCGTGGGGAAGGCCTTTGGAAACGACGAAGAACGCAACACTTGGGATCTGTATCAATTTGCCCGACTCTGGGAGGCGGTCCAATTTCAGTTTCCTTCCCTCTCCTATTTCCTTTTTTAATAATTGTTATTAGAGACGATTATCTTCCACTCCCACCCTCTATTTTTTTAATATTTTTTTAAATTATTTTTATTTTTTAAAATTAATTAATTATTTTTTATCTTATATATTTTTTTAAAATTTTTTTATTTTTTTTTTTGAATTTTTTACATTCTTTTTATTATTTATCTATAATTTTTTTACTATTTATTTATAACTTAAAAGATTTTAAAAAAATATAAAAATATCTTAAAAAATTTTAATAAAAATATATCATATAAACATA
>JASKGM010000005.1:696387-722917 GCA_034509205.1 Ceratonia siliqua | reverse complement strand
ATATTATATATATAATTAATAAATAAATAAATAAAAATAATCAACTAATATTTTAATAAGTATTAATATTTTTATAAATATTCTTTACAATAATTATAGTGATAATAATGATAGAAAAAATGCAACTAAAATGGATACATAATAATATTATCAAATTATAAGCTCTTTTTTATTAAATAATATTTAAATACTTAATTTTTTTAAAATGTAAGTTACAAAAATATTATTAAATATTTATCACCAAGTTAAGCAATAGGGAGACACAATTTCATACTTAACTCTCCTCATTCACTTTTTACATCATCCCGAGGAGCATATCCCTTTGTACGACATACACACTTCATATTCCAAGACTATCTCCACCGTTCATTTGGAAAGGAGGATATGGTTTTTACCTTAGTTTCTCTTTTGTCTAGATAGAAGAGTAGTGTCATTCATGTTTTCTTTTCCTCTGTTTTTTTGTTCTCAGTAGTAGCTTAATCTGTTGATGCTCCATTGACATACTCCATTGTGAGTTGCAGTGTAGACGATGCTAGAGTTGCTGGGTTCAGTGGCATTCGCCGTAGCTATGGCGGTGTGACTTGATCTAATCTCTGAACTCTCCATTTGATCTATCTTCTTCTTCATCTTTTTTAGTTTTTCCTTCTTCTTCTTCATCTGACTTGCAACATCTTTTTTTAAAAAAAAAAATACCTAAAATGGTGTAGTTTTGCTTAAATATTTCCAAAAAAAAAAGTAACAAAAATCAGTGTAACTGGTGACTCGACCGGTTTTTTCAGTTCAACCATGGGTCACTATTTTTTCTTCTATTTGTTTTTAAGGGTGTTCCGAATTGGCTAAGGTCCAATTGATGGTAGAATCGGCCGGGTATGTCCGGTTTTCCCAACCATGGTCCTTACTACCCTTTGATCTAAGTAAAATAATTTAATATATAAAATGTTAGCTCCAAGGTTTTGTTAAAGAAATATTTAAAATTTTGATGATAACAAACTATTTTGAAAATTGTTTTTAAAGGCAATAAATTTCTAAAATATTCAAATAAAAAATTCAAATAAAAGAAAAAATTACTACACTGATTATTTACTATTTTGAAAATATGAATTTTTGAAAACAATGGAGTGCATTAAAGGAAGAGACAATAAAGGAGGAAGTAAGGGTATTGAAGGAATATAATAGGTGGGAAAGCCAAGAAGGAAGACAACCCAAAACCCCTGTTCCCAACTAAAAAAAATGTCAATCTTTAGAAAAGGAAAAAGATAATATTAAAGGAAAACAGCAAAAGAGAAGGGACAACTCAAGAAGTTGAGAAAAGAAAAAGAAGAAGTAAAGCAAATGTAAACAGAATGAAACAAAAAGGACATTTATGAAAATGTACAAAAAGAGATATCAAGGAAAAGACAAAAAAAGATTGCCCCCACCTATTCACCAATTCAACAAATGAAGGAAAATGAGGGAAAATAAGTTACTACTCTGAAGAAAAAGGGAGATTTTATATGGGGAAGCAATAAAGGAAAAGTCAGCATTAAAATAAAGAAAGGAGACCAAACATTAAAACAAAGGAAAGTAAACTTGTAAACTTGTCTTGGGAAGGAAAGAAATATCTACAACTAAGGAAATGAAGCAAACAAGAAGGAAAGAAATCCTCTTTATTTACAACAACAATGAAAGGTAAGAAAAGTGGAGAAAATATAGTTACATGTTGCAGCTATTGTGGTAGAGATGAAAACAATAAAGTTAATGATAAAGTGCTCTACTTTAATGCTACAAGAAAAAGGAAATATAGCCTAATCTGACAACGTGTTGATGGCGTGAAAAGAGTAGCTAAAATCAATAAAAAAAATTCCTACACAAGCTAGAATATGAGAAGTCTGAAGTATTAGGCTCCGTTTAGTGCGCCGTATAAGATAAAGACTGAATTATAAGCAATAGTGGATAGTATTGTATTAGCTATACATGTATAAGTTGTTATACTATTATGTGTTTGTTGCAATAACGTATATGTCATGCCCCAAATTATGAGCATATGACTAGCGTAGGAAGCCACCATTGAGGTAACCTCCTATAAGCTTAAAACATATACTCATGCCCTAAAACAATAATAAATATACAAAACCACTTAACCGACAATGCTACTAGTACCTTAATCCACGTAGAATTAAAATATCAAAATGAAGTTTGTTATACTTTCTTCTATATAGAAGTAATAAAAATGCATATGTCTATATACTTGACAAGGTAAAGATATTTCTTGTAAAGTAGTCTAAATTAATCATTTTGAATAAAACAAATAGATATATATAAATATTATTATGAAATGTGCTTGTAGCCACGGTAGAGAGTTTCACTCACCTACTGGCTTTGAATATTAGCACAATCTTCCATAATTTCCTTGAAGGTTCCAACCACCATGCAAAGAGGCCCAAGTTGCCTGTCATTTTGTTTAGAAGAAGAAAATCCTAAGCAAAATTGTCACCTCTTTAGCTAAATACCCAAAAAGAAAACTCTTGAGATCCCCACTTTATTCTAATAACAAGTTCCTTCCAAATCTAGGCTTTCTTCCAAATACCTATCTCCTAACTATGAGGTTGTAGTAAGATGATTCCTATTTATAATGTCTTTATCCATTCCTTAGGGTTTAGCAACGAATGAAAACCCATATTTCAAATTGAGCAAAATGGCTATAACAGAACTGAAACCTATTGCTAATTGATGCAGGTATTCAAAATTTCTAGTAACTTGATGAATGAAGTAAGAACACAGGTAAGGCTAATATTATAGGGGGAAATTTTAATGGAGGAAAATGCAAGCATATCTACTTGTTTCAATTGAAAGAACAATAGGAAGAATGACCCACAACACAGACGTGGCTCAACAGTTGCTACTTATTAAGGCTAAGCACAAAAGAGACTCAGTGAGGAAGTAGATCTAACGTGGAAGCGTGTGAAATAGATACCCAGAACAAAACAATAACAAAAGCCTTAATAAACCCTCCAGATGCCAAAAGCTACTATCCTTTGCTCAACCTGAAATGGGTCAGCCACCATAACCAACGATGCGCACAAAAGAAGAAAAATGAGAGAGAGAACTAGAGATTTGACCAATTGTTGCTGTAGGGGAGGAGAATCAAGAGCTTTCCAGGGAGGGAGCCAAGGGGATTTTCTGAAAATGGAGACTCGAGTGTGTATGGCTGAAACATCTTGGTGTTCTCAAAATATCTAGCTAGGAAATTTGAAGCTTGTGACCGAGACTTCTCTGGAGAATTCTATGGTGCGTGTAGTTGATTTTCTAGAAATAATGCCTAATATTTCAGACGCGGAGTTTCTAGAAGCCACTTGTGTTTTCTATCAAAATTTAAGGGCGTTAAAAAAATAGTATTGAATTAAATCTTCACTTGCAATTACAACTAATATTTGATTGGATTATTTTAGGACAATATTTAAACTTTAAAATGTTTTCACTTCCTTTTACCAATTGAACTTGAAGGGTTATCAAACCACATCTCTTTACGACTAATTTCTTAGGAATATTTATAAATAAATAAATTTCCTAACCTATGATTTTATGTCTAGAACTAAGACATAATAAGCATTACAAGACATAATAAGCATTACAGTATAATATGTAGGATTATATAACATAATATTGGTAGGGCGATGATGGTAGTGGCAATGATAACAATGGTGGCAGTGGCAGGGTGGTGGTAGTAGCGGCACTAGTGATGCAATGTTATACAGTAATTACCGTATAGTATTATCCCACCTCTCCCCCCGGTATTTTCTTATACGGTGATAACTATATAAAAAATTGTAACCGTATAAGCTAATACAATCATTTGTGTGCATCAAATATCGTATAAGACAGGATTGTATTATCTTATACTATTCAATACTCTCTTATACGGCGCACTAAACATGGTCTTATAGTAGAAGATTAAGGATTAACAACATAAAGAGACAAAATCCTCCAATGACTATTTTTTAAAGAGACTTAAAAGGAGAAGCCAACATCATTATGAGTATATTGAAGAACAGAGAAACAAAAAGCATCATGTGAGCTCTTATTTTGTAAAATCTCCGTCTGTCTGGTTTTCTGCATGCTTTATGGGTGAATATTTGAGGAAAACCAAAGTGTGCTTAATCTGTGTTCATTTATTCTACTAAAAGAACTTAATATTGTTGATTATATTCTTGTTATGGGATCGTTGGTAGTAAGCGAGTGAAAACTACTTGTAAACATTGTTGGTGAGCGTGAAAAAACCAAATCATTTGTAGTGAGTGGAGAAAATATTCGTTGCTAGTGAGCAAGTGAAAACTAGTGTTGTAAATTGGTGTTTGGTTAGTATAAAATTTCGTAAGAGTCAAGGAGATTAAATGTAGATCTGCTCCATTTAGAGGCTGAATCAGGATAAATCCTTGTGTCTTGATTTCTTTAATCTCCCATCTGTTTCATTTGTTTTGTGCATTGAACTTAATTTGCTTTGCTCAAGCTAATTGAAAACATTAATGCACCTGAAAAGTTTTCAATGATCTCAACACATTTTTCATTTTTGAATTACTACACTCACAGTTCTAAACCTTCTGGAAAAATAGTCATTATTGTCAAAAGAAAGTATAATTTGTTTAGAATATTTATTAATTGACAAGTACCAATTCGCCTTCCTTTTTTTGCATTTGACTTTCATAAAAGATCTATAAACTCCAAGAATTAACCTAATGATTAAGAATGTGTGTCCTTTAACTTGATTACTTAAGTTTAAATCTTACGACTAGTACTTAAGAAAATATATTATTCTAAATATATCAGAGGTCGTCGAGGGACCTAATCTTGATTGATACTCAAATTAACCCTAAAATACCCTATAAAAAAATTGTACCTATAATTTTGATTTATTATATATTTGTAAGAGTTAAATCAAAATAACCTTTGACTTAATGCCTTTACTACTTAACGGAAATTAATAACACTTTTTTTAAAACATGACCAAACATTTTTAAGCGAAGCAATAAATTATGAGTGTAATTTGTCATTATTTTATTATGCATAAATAACAAATATTCGATGGGAGTTTTCTTTATTAAATTTAAAAAAAATAGAAAGCATGTGCGTTTCATGTGTTGTATAAAGCAATGTTACTAGAAGGGATGTTCATGAGTTAGGTTGGTTTGGGTTTAAACTCAACCCAAATCTAACTCAAGAATTTTTAAACTCAACCCAAATCTAACTCAATAATTTTTTTATACTCTACAACCCAAACCATAAAACCTATGACTTGACCAACTTAACCCATGAAAATTCGAATATTACAAAAACTTAAATAGTAAAAACAAATATGAATAAGTTTATACTTATAAAAAAAATAAAAAATAAAAACATATGTCAATAAAAATTTCAACTACAATAACATTGAAAAATGTTCAAGAATAAACTAATTATTCACTTTCTTGTACCAAAAAGAAATATCAATTATTTTATTAAAAAAAAAGACTAAATGACTATTTGACAGAAAAGTTAGTCCTTGTAAACTCCAAAAATTCATCTAATAAATTCATTCAACTACCTGTATTAACAAACCAGAAAAAATAAACTTATATTAGTCATAAATTCTAATTTTACGTGATATATTTCATATATAATATATAATATTTTATATAATATTTATTAAATAATAATAAATAATTGGGTTGGGTTGGGTTGGGTTGAGTTAGGTTGGATTGATTTATTATTTTTACTAACCCAAACCCAACTAATATTTATTAAAAATTTTCAATCTAACCCAATCCATATAAAAGTTTAAACCAACCTAACATATCGATTTAGTTTGAATTAATCGATTTGATCGGGTTGATTTGAGTTTTAAACAACTCTAATTGCATGAACCAAATCTACATGTCTGGTTTTACTGATTAATTTGAAACTCTGACAAGCCTAACGGTCCAAGTCAATGTTAAACTCTGAATAGAAAAAATTCAATAAAAAAAAGAGACTCAATATGGGTTTTTAAAACCCGGTTGATTTTAGAAGAAAAAAAAGGTCTGTTACTTACTAAGCTCAATAAAATTAATCATGTTAGTTGTCAATCCATGATTTACTAAGCCCTCAACTCTTAATGAATTCATTTAACAGAAAAAAAATATTATGTCTATATCTTATTTATATTTGTTTATACTAAATTACTTAGCTATAAGGAGCTGAAAGAAAAAGAACAAAGCACCTAGGTGCAGAGAGAAATGCGCGTGGAAAAAACAATTCAATTGTACTGTGTATTCCAATAAGTCTAATATATAAAAAAAGAATAATAAAAACAAATTATACAAAAAAAATGTAAGGAAATTGTCACAACGTGACGGTCGGTGAAAAACCATCATTTTATGACTTTCGGGCACGTAAGGAAAAACACAGAGAAATTTTGGAGTCGCCACCAATTAATTAGAAGGATAATTGGGATCCTTAAAAAATGAATGAAAACCGGCCCTTGAAACCAGAGGAAGGGTTCAGGAGTCTAATTACGCGTAGGGAATGTATTAGGCACCTTACAACGTCCATCCCTAAGGATGATTACCCTAAATTGTTTGTGCTTAAAAATTAATGTATTTTAATGACCCCTTTTATTAATATAATAATAATGGACAAAGGTGGTGAAATAAATAACTAGACCTGCCTTTCCAAGTAAGTGCCTACGTACCCCGAAAGGAATCAAGGTCAACGTAGTTCGAAAATAGTTTGGTTAAGTTGATTGAGTGAAAAGACATTAGGACATTTAGGGGAAATTAAATTTTCACTTAAAACCTAAATAGCAAATTAGGACATTGGAGAGAACATGTCTTCACTAAATGCCTATGAAAGCCGAGACTTTGGGAAATGTAAAATTTCACTGAAAGTCTAGAAAAAAAAATGGAGACTTTGGAGAAGATAACCTTCTACTAAAAGTCCTTTGGATAATAATCCCTTTGGGGAATAATAAAATTTTATGAAAATATTGGATCAAAATGAGATTCGTGAAAGTAGTGAGGCCAAAATGAGATTTACAAAAATCGTGGGGGCAAATTGAAATTTATAAAGGTAGTGGGGCCAAAATGAGATTTATGAAAGTAGTGAGGTCAAAGTGAGATTTCTCAAAGTATTGGGGCTAAAATAAAATTTATGAAAATATTGAGGCTAAAGTAAAATTTATGAAAGAACCGGGGCCAAAATGTAATTCCTGAAAAACTAAGGGGCCGAGATGCAATTTCTGATAAACTAGGGGCTAAAATGTAACTCTGAAAACTAAGGGGCCGAAATGCAATTATTGAAAATTAGGGAGCCAAAAGGAAATTATCAAAAATAATGGGGCCAAAATAAAATTAATAAAAGTTTTAGAGCCAAAATGAAATTTTAAAAATAACAAATAAAAAAAAACTAGAATCAATTTTAAAAATACCAACTAGAATATAACTTAAAAACAACAATTAAAAAAGATTAAAAATAAAACCAGATTATAAAATTTGGTATTTACACTTAGTATGGAAAACAAAGCTATAGCAACACATATTGCATATGTTATCCTAACCTTCAATATTAGGTAGAAGGAAATTAGTTTATTTATTGTATGGAGAGAATCATTTCCAAGGTTTTAAATGATAACTAGTTATTTTGCATCCATGTCTATATTTTTTTCGCCCATTGTTCAGATTAATGATTTTTTACAATTCTAAATATCAGCAAATAGTTAAAATCCTATAGTTTTCTAAAATGATCTCCCAAAACAGATGGAAGTCTTTCTTCGGATTATGGCATTGGCAAATTGCTATTCAACATTTTATGGTTAGAAATAAAAGTAATTCCAACAAAACTTGACAAGAAGGTAATACTCGTCACACCAAATTCAACTCCTAAACAACATTTGCTTATTCAAAATAGTATTGCCTATGCTTTCAGCACTAAAATATCAAAACATAAATCTTATTCATTACTACCTAATATAGCAAGCTTCCAGTGCTGACAGCCACAAGATTGTGCGCAATAGTGAATTCTAGATCACAACAACACCTCTGTAAATTGTCATCGATACAGGGGAACTAATACCTTGCTCTTCGCATAAGGTTGTCAGTATGAAGAACATTATCTTTGAAGTGGATCCCAGTTTCTGCCTTCTCTATCCAATAGTCAATACGAACGAATCTTATATTCGGTTTATCCTCTCCAAAAGAATGAAACCCAATTTCGAAAATGGACTACTCCTGCTGTTCACTTTCAGACTTGAAAGGTTTACAGCAATTCATTAGTAAATTTGGCACCAGTTCCTTTTCTAGCCCAGACAAATACACTGAACTTGCAACATCAGCAGTCGAGCTAGAAGGAGATGCCGAGCTCCGTCCCTTTTCATCTTCCTCTTATCAAGAATTCGATCATCAATCACTTTAGTGAAGGCATGAGGAACTCCAGACACCGGGGAATGTGAGCCAGAACATCGAGTCAGCTTCTGGTTCAACTTTTAGAGTTTAAGAGAAGCTCTGGTTTTTTCTAAGGAGATGGTTGAGCCCTAGGGGATGGGAAAAAATGGCAGAGTGATCGGGGGAAGGAGTGGTTGTGCAGAGGAGTGGGTATGAGGGAAAATGGGTTGTGTGTGTAGAGAGTAGTCTACAGAGGAGTGGGTATGGGGGAAAAATGGGTTGTCTGTGCAGAGAGTGGTTAACAGAGCTAAGCCGGTGAGTGATTTAGGAGATGGATGCGCTTGATTGGAGGGTGAAGTAGAGAGCATAGGTGATTGTAGAGGTTTGTTTACAGAGGACCGGTGTGTGCATTGAATAGGTATGGTGAGGAGATCCGGGAGTAGATGTACAGAGAATCGGTGCACAGAGAGAGTGAGTGACTGGGAGAGTGGTTGGCATAGAGATGAGATGAAGAGGAGAAGTGAATGTACAGAAAGGAATAGGCGTGAAGCCAGAAATTGGGGAGAGATTTTAGGGAACCGGGTTTGGGTCAGGTGGATCCGGGTTATGGGTTGGGTTATCGATTTTGGACTATTAATAATGGGCTGAGTTGGTGAAGTAGATGGGTTATAAAGGGAGTGGGCCAAAATCAGTAATGGGTGGTTAAATAAAAAAAATAAGGTAATATGTTTCTTTTGTGATTTTCTTTAAAACGAATTTATTATTATTGTTTAATTTTAAAATTTATCAGGACAAAATTAGGTGTTTACAGAATTAAAAATAACTGACTATCTTTTCTCTTTAATTTCTGCTAGTGTCATGTTCAATGCTAAATGAGCTGCCTTTGGACTTTGAGACCTTTAGTTTGGGCTGGATGTATGTCATGTAATATCTTCCCGCAAGATGAGGAATAGAGGTTTACTATTCCCATCTTGGATAAGTGCAAATGAAGGAGATAGGCCGGCAAGGCCTTGGTGAAGATATCTGCAAGTTGAGACTGAGAAGCAATGTGAGAGGTAATGATGCTATTGTCTTGATTCTTTTCTATGATGAGGTGGCAATTGAGCTCGATGTGCTTGGTTCTTTCATGGAAGATAGGGTTGGCAGCAATGTGTAGAGCGGCCTGATTATCACAAAAAAGTAAGGTGGGTTGTGGATGTGAGATCCTCAAATTAGTGAGTAAATACCTGAGCCAAGTAAGCTCACAACAAGTAGAGGCCATGGATCGATACTCATCTTCAGTAAATGAGCGAGATAAGACTGATTATTTCTTTGATTTTATGACACGAGAATTGCCAAGAAGAAGGTAATAACCGGTGGTGGACCGACGTGTGTTAGGGCATGAAGCCCAATCAGAGTCACAATAAGCTCTAAGGTGCAGCTGAGATGTAGATGATAATAAAATGCCTTGACAAGGGGCACTTTTAATGTATCTTAAAACTTTGTGTGCTGTTGAAAGATGAGAGGTTGTAGGATAATTCATGAATTGGCTCAAAAGTTGGACAGCATAAGCGATGTCGGGCCTAGTGATAGTGAGGTATAACAAGCGTCCAACCAATCTCCTATGAACTGGGTTCAAGTAGGGGCTGTCCAGAGTCTTTTGCCAACTTAAAATTATGTTCAAGAGGCATTTTAAAGGGCTTACAGTCAAGTGTACCTGAATATGAAAGTATATCCAAAGCATACTTTCGTTGAGATAAATGTATCCCTTTAGAGGACCTTGCAGCCTCTAATTCAAGAAAATAATGTAAGGAACCAAGGTCTTTGATCTTAAAGTGAGCATGCAAGAATCGTTTGAGAGACTCAATGAATTTTGAAATATTTCCAGCCACAATAATGTCATCAACATATACCAATAATGCAATAAATGAAACACCATCGACCTTAGTGAAGAGACTATAATAAGCCTTGGATTGCTCAAAACCAAAAGTAATGAGGGGTGTGGAAAACTTGGAATACCATTGCCTAGAGGCCTGTTTAAGACCATAAAGACTCTTAACTAACTTGCATACCTGATGAGGAGCCCCTTTATTGTAACCTGGAGGTTTCTTCATATAGATTTCTTCCTCCAAGTCACTGTGAAGGAAAGCTTTGTGTACATCAAATTGATGTAAGAACCAGCCCTGTACAACTGCCACAGAAAGAATAACCCAAATGGTTACTAATTTGGCAACTGTGGAGAAAGTTTCTGTGTAGTCTATGCCTTCCTGTTGTGTGAATCCCTTGGCAACTAGTCAAGCTTTCAACCTTTCAATGGATCTATCAGAGTTAAATTTAATTTTTTAGATATATCAATAGGCAATGAGCTTCTTACCTTTAGGAAAATCAATGATAACCCAAGTGCGGTTTTGTTCTAAGGCAGCCAGCTCAATTTCCATGGCTTTACACCAGCTAGGATGTTGCAATACTTGATGATAAGAAGATGGTTTAGAAATGATGGAGATAAATGTGGAAAAAGCGGTGAAAAAGGGACTAAAATTCTGGTAACTAAGAAATTTAGAGAGTGAGTGTGGAGTGTCAGTGTTACTTGAATAAGTCTCAGACAGCAACCGGGATTGATGATTGAGAGATGCCTGTTGGTAATGAAAATCCTTCAAAAATGCAGGTGCTCTCCTTTGCCTAGTAATCCTGCGAAGAGAGGGTTGAGGAGTAGGAGAAGTGATAGACGAAGGAAGGTCTGAATCAGTATGAGAGATAGGAGAATTTGTATTGAGGGGAGAGTTGGATGAAGACGGGTAAGGTGGAAATTGAAATAAATCATAGGGGTTTAGTGAAAACCAGATTATCATTGTTTGGGCTGGAATTATAAGAAGAAGATAAAACATGGAAGGGAAAAATAGTTTCATGGAACACAACATCTCTAGAAACAAAAGATCTTTTGGTTTTAAGGTCAAGAAGTTTGTAGCCTTTAATACCAAAAGGGTAACCGAGAAAAACACACATGCAACCTCTAGGAGCAAATTTGGTTCTGCCATGAGCAAGTGTAGTAGCGAAACACAAAGATCCAAATATTTTCAAGTGAGCATAGGTTAGGGGTGAGTTGAATAAAAGCTCAAAAGGGGATTTATTGTGGAGAAGTGGGTTAGAAGTCTGGTTAATGAGGTAGGTGGCTGTGAGGACAAAATCATTCCAATATGTAAGTGTGAGACCAGATTGAAACTTTAAGGCCTGAGCAACATTTAATAAATGTTGATGTTTGTATTCAACAATGCCATTTTGTTAAGGGGTGGTTGTATAACTCCTTTGGTGTATGATACCTTTGGTTTGAAAAAATTAGTCATGTTACATTCTCCCCCGTTATCACTTCTTAAAATTTTAATTTTGGAAGCAAATTGAGTCTCAACCATATTTGTGAAAGATTCTTTCTGATTTATTTTTAAGAAGGTATAGCTATGTGGTACGAGTAAAGTCATCAACAATAGTTAGCAAATATTTGGATCCATCATAAGTAGTGGTAGAACAAGGACCCCAGAGGTCGTAGTGTATCATCTCAAAAGAATGAGAAGTTTTATGTTGACTAGTGGCAAAATGAAGACGATGCAATTTAGCTAAGGGCAAATGCAACAAGGATTTCCATTCATAGATGAAATGTCGTTCTTTACAATAAGATCAGTGATTAAAATAAGACATGGAAAAGAAAGATGACCTAGGTGACAATGCCATAGGTCATTAACACTAACATGACTTAAAACAGAAGCTGAAAAATTAGAAGACTAAGTTGATAATATTGAAAGTCTGGCAACCAGGTTAGAATGAGAGATTGCATGATGTAGGAGTTAATATAGGCCATCCCTCACTTCACCCTTCCCAATCGTTTTCCAAGAAACAATGTCCTGAATGAAACAAACATCAGGAAAAAAAACTAGGCTGCAGTTAAGTGAGGAGGTAAGTTTCTTTGCAAAAATTAAATCGATGGTGAATGAAGGGATACATAATACCCCAGTAAGGAAAATGGAGTCTGTGAACTGGACAGAACTCATTTGTGTGATTGGAACATCAATTTCGTTGGGTAACTTGACAGAATGTGAAATGGTTTGTGTAATAGAAGTGAAAAGAGAGGGGCAACAGACCATATGGTCTGTTGCTTCCGTGTCTACAATCCAAGAAATTTTGGTGAAGTGTGTGTGTGTTTGGATAAGCAAAGAGAAATAATAGAAAAATGAGAAGTGGAGGCAGTGTTGGAATTGGATTGAATCTGGTTAGTAAAGTGCTGAGCAACAATGGAAGCATCCCTTGGTTGTAGTATAGCCATTAGTTATTGGTATTGAGCTTTAGTCAAGCCAACTTTAGCATCACTGATTACCTCAAGGTTAGGTAAGGAAGAGGTGGTGGATTAGGCCAGAAGCACTGCAGATGGTTGAGGTTTATTGAAAAACTTTTGGCCAGGTGGGTAGCCATGAAGTTTGTAGCACCTTTCAACAGTGTGTCCAGTTAAGTTACAGTGGGAACACACAGGGGCATCGACATTGCCCGCTTTGAAACAGGACTCAAGAGTATGGCCAGTGATTTTGAAATAAGTGCAATAGGGCCGATCTTTCTTCTGGTTATGTTTGTTTGGAAGGTTGGACTTGGAAGCAGGGTAGGTCTTTTCGATGGCCAGAGCCATTGTATCAGGGGAAGGGCTATGTGGAACAAGAGAGTGTTGTCGTTCTTGTTGTTGGATAAGGGAAAAAACCTTAGTGGCAGCTGGCATAGGGTCTAAGAGCATGATTTGGTCTTTAATGTTTGAATAAATGTCATTCAAACCCATTAAAAATTGAAAAACACAATCACGCTGGTAACGATCCATAAGTGTTTTCATAGTTCCACAACTGCAAATAGGAATAGGGTCGTAGATGGCAAGCTCATCCCAAAGAGTTTTGAGCTTGCTATAGTAAGCACTTACAGAGTCATTATCTTGAAGAATGCTGGCAAGGGATTTCTTGAGCTGGTAAATATGAGGCTCGTTTTGTTAGGAGAAACAATCTTGGAGGTCAATCCAAATCTCGCATGCATCGTCCACAAAGGCCACGCTGGATTTGATGGAGGAGTGAATCGAGTTTTGTAGCCACGAGACCACCATATCATTGCAGCAGTCCTAGAGGTCAGTGAGAGGGTCATCAGGGTTTGTCGGTCGGGAAACGTTGCCGGTGATGAAGACTCGTTTGTTCTTGGCATGAAGAGCGCGATGCATAGCCCTGGACCAAGTGGTGTAGTTATCGGCGGTAAGTAGTTCTGTGACAAGAATAACGGCTGAGTTGTCGCCGGTTTCAAGTCTGAAAAGGTTGTTAAGATCACCAAGGTTCAAGAATCAAACATTGGTGGTTTCGCTTAAGGTTTTCGGGTTAGAAGAAGACAAGTGAGTTGGGGAAGAAGAAGATGAGTGGTCAGATTGGTCAGCCATGGCATCGCTCTGGCTCTGATACCATGTAAGGAGCTGAAAGAAAAGGAACAAAGCACCTAGGTGCAGAGAGAAACGCGCATGGAGAAAGTAATTCAATTGTACCGTGTATTCCACTAAGTCTAATATATACAGAAAGAATAATAAAAAAAATTATACAAAAAAGCATGTAGGGAAATAAAAATAACTGACTATCATTTCTCTTTGATTTTTGCTGGTGTCATGTTCAATGCTAAATGGGCTTCCTTTGGACTTTGAGACCTTTAGTTTGGGTTGGATGTATGTCATGTAATATTAGTTATCTTAACTTATTTAAGTCTATATCTTACATGCAATTTTGTGAATTTTTAAAGATTAATGTAGTTGAAGGTTATGAATTAAGACGTAATAATATTTGTAATATAACATATTTTATATATTTATATATATATATATATATAATTGTTTTTGTTTTTATTTTTAATATAATAATGACATCATTTTACAGTTGAATTAATTAATCCGTAACCTGAGCATTTCTTGAAGTAAATGTTCCTCCCTGGTTTTAAAACATTGGTACAATGCCCTCCTAGTTATTTTCAATCACATGTTCTGTTGTTACCAATTGATCATAGTTTGCATTGATATATTTATTTTCTCTCTATATATCAAATTTAATTTAAGAATAGTTGTTATCAATTGATCATAGATAATTTAAGAATATTTTCTCTCTAGAAATGACACTTTCATATAAGAAATAGATATAATCTACATAAACCTAGAGATAATAAATATAAGTGGTGGGACACTTACATAATTAATGGAAAATTTTCTCTTAAAACCTTTTAGTACAAAAAGTCAAGGTGATTAAGATATTTTATTTATTTATTAGAGGAAGTTACATAGTAGAAACAATTACTTTTTTTTTTCTCTTCTTAAATTCTTCCACTCAAAAGATTATTATTTGTTGGTTTATTAAAAAATTATATGAGGGAGATCATAACTAATAGATACTGGAAAAGATAAAAATATTGTGTCCACATGGACGAGATTTGGATCCCTACCTGTTGCGAGACCTGTTCAATCGCACGGACGATCATGATTTGATAAGTTTTTTAAAAAAAATTAAAAAATATATAATTTTTTTTAAACTTAATTTGGGCCATCCATTAAAAAATGGACGGCCCGAATTTGTAAGACTGACTGAATCCTAATACACATTGACTATAGTTCGAGGATAATTTTTAATTTACCAAATTTAGTAAAGTCATCCATATATCCCACCTTTTGTTGAGTCACCACTAATTTCAACAAAAAAATTTAATAAAAAAATATAAGTATGCAGAGTCATATTTTTTATTTAGGTAATTAAGGACAAAATGGATATTTCTTAACTAAGATATGAGCTATATTAATATTCTCCCAGTTTTATTTTAAATATTTATATTACTGAATTTAAAAATTAATCATATATATATATATAATTTCATAATTTAATCATAATAAATAAAAATAAAAATATTTGTTAAGAAAGAAAAAACATAAAGCATTATAAATACCTATGAAATAGTGAGAAATATAAAAATAAAATGTTAGTGCCTGTTTAGAAATTATTTCAAAATTTTAAATTTTATGTTCGGGTCATGTAAAAAATTAAGACACAAAATTGTGATTTTGAATTTAATTCAAATTCTATTACTCGATTTAAAATTAAAAATAATTTTTATTTAAAAAATAATATAAATAATTATTTAATTTTTTTTTAGAAGATATCATTCTTTTTTTAACTTAAATTAATTTATGTTACATTAAAATTTTAAGAATTAAATATGTTTAGAACACTAAAAGTTTCAATGAGGCAAATTTAAAAATAGAGAATAAAATAGTACTATTATTTTTTAATTAAGTTTTAGGTAAGATATTTTTTATTTTAAAAACACATTAATATTATGGTGAAAAAAAAAACAGACCGGTGCACGTGCAACGCTGCGTTTAGGATACAGACCGGCAAGCTGCAGCTTGGTCTGCTTCCCCTATCATCTTCTTCCTCCATTGTGTCTTGTAGGGTTCGGACTTTGGAGAGTTGCAGTTTCCCTCATATTTCTTCTTTCTCACCGTTCCCACCATAGAAAGCCAAATACGAGTTTTTGATTAATATTTGATTCTCTCCCACGAGATAATAAAATATCGCAGTTCCTTTATAGTTTTGTTTCGATAACACGCGAGATCGAAAAATTATCGACCGTATCTTCGGATACGGTACGATATCTTTGTTCCTTGGGTCTTATAATACTATCTATGCAAAGATTGGCAACCTCAGGTCTTTCAATTTGTTTCGGCAGGTAAATCTGGTAAATTTTTCCCTTTGGTCATTGAAACTTCATCTGTGTTGAACCTTTCTGTACACGCTCCGTTTGTTTCCCGGGAAAATCAAGGAACTCGAGCAAAGTCAGGTTGAATAAATAGCTTGCTTAGTTTAGCCTGAATAAAATTCGGGAATTATATACACAATCGTTTATCAATTAAATTTCTGGTCAAAAGTATCTCCCCCTTGCTTGATTGGTTGGAACTTGGATGTAACCGGTGTTTTTTTCGTAACTTCCAAACGGACAGATGTTGATTACTGTATTTGAGATTCCTCTGGGTTTTTCAGGTAAAACCTTGATATTAGATTTTTTTTTTAATGCTGCTTATTTGTTTAATTGGATATATGAATTATACTGTAAACCAAAATCCTTTTATTGCTTTGCTTTAAATGAATTTCAGCCTCTAATTAACTATTGATGTTTGATGTGTTTGGGATTTTGATGATCAGTTTATTATTTTGTAATTAGTTTGATGTCATTTTAAATGTTTATTTGTAAGTCCCTTTTCTAAATGGATTGATTTGTCTAAATTTTGCTTTTACAGGGAAACCTTTTTATAGTTTTCTCAAAGCTTAAAATTGAGAAATATCTTAAGGTTATTGAAGCTCAGGTGTTAGGAGATGCCTCGAGACTTGTCACGGTCCCGATCACCTTCTTATAGGCGAAGGCATTCGCCATCTCCTGTTAGTCACAGGAATAGCAGGAGAAGCAGAAGAGACAGAAGCCGATCTCCATATTCTTCCTACTCTTATAGCAGGTGACCCCGTTTATATTTTTGCTTTCCTTATGTTAGTATACCTCGTTTCAAGTCTGAAAGATTGGGGACTCATGTTTTGATGCCATTTGGATTAACAAATTGTTCAAGTTGACCTGTACGCATCTTAACCTTTTACCTATCTTCTGCTTCTGTTATCTTTTATGATGAGACATATGTTAGATTTTCTTTCAGGTTGGATACTATACGCACATACCAAGGACATTATACAAAATTTGAAATATATCAATATTAGTATTGGACCCAGAATTTGGCAAGGGCTATGTGATTGCATTGGTGTTGAATAGGCACAAATGCTGACATAATAAAGCATATGGCAGCTTTAAATGTAAAACGGTGTCTTTTAGTGGACGCTTGATCCTTTCCATTAAATTATTGCCTTCTTTAGATTAAAAGAAACTGGAAATTTTGATTGTCTTTGTTGGAGCATTTGCTGAAATTGACTATGTTCTTTGGAGAAATCAATTACACTTTCAGAACTACAGTGTAAGCTGTTAGCCTATTCATATGACCAAAACCTGTAGGTCAAACATGAACACCAGGTTCACAATGCTAATTGTTGATTAAATGTATTTTGAATTCAATATCTACATGGTAGTTACTTATCATTTGGTTTCGCTGTTGTACATGTTCAAGTGGACAGTAATGGGCGGTTAGATTTCCTCTTTTGTTCTGCATGTGTGACATTCTGCTGTTCGGATTCTCCTCTTCTCTTGAGCTCCTTGAACCACTCAATGAGATGCATACAGTAATACCGGATGATTGATATTGCTAATATTCAAGTATTGGTGACCTTGTCACAAGTGTCTGGTGATGGTGTTACTTACTTTGCATGGCTTGTTAATGGGCTTCTTTCCTTTTGGGGGATTTTTCTATTTGTACACAGAAGTGGAAATTCATCAATAATACATACATAGAGCATAATATAGAGATAAGGATAGGGTATATGCTATTCATAATAAAATTAAAAAGCTCAGTTTCTTCCCATAACTCGGGAAGTGAGCAGGTGATGGGTGCTGATGAATGTCTTTCATTGCTCGAATGTGACATATGCTTCTTCATGTGATAAAAGATGGAGCACACAATGGTTTTTCTTAGCAATTTATGAGGTAACTGGACAGGTTTCTGTATTTAGTGTGCTAGATGGTGGGCAGGCTTTATATTCACCCATATAATACTGTTCAGTTGCCACGGTTTGTTGCTTAAGATCTTCTGTGTCATTATACAGGCGGAAAAGTCGTTCTATTTCCCCAAGACGCCACAGAAGTCGTTCTACAACTCCAAGGCGTCGTAAAAGTCGATCTCCAACTCCAAAACGATACAGAAGACACAGAAGTAGGAGTTCCTCATTGTCTCCTATTCGCAAATCTTCCAGTTCTAGTCTTGGTTCAATTGAGCGCAAAACTGCCATTGAGAAACAGAGGAAAGAAGAAGAAGAGAAGAAAAGGTATTAATTGCTATCATTTTGTTCTGACTCTATGTTTTCTTCATTTTTCCTTGAATTATGCTTTAAGATAGAAATCATTATCTACTTCTGGGGGTAGGTTCTTTTGGGTTACAATGAGAAGTCTCAGTCTTTTAGAATAACCTATGAGCTACTGCTAGAACTTTTGATTTCATTAAATTATCATATCAATAACTGCCTGGAAAATTAGGAGAAGAAGGTTATTATGGTAAACCTAGGTATATGTTGTCCAATTCTTTGGTGATGTAGGTTTAGTCTGAAATACCACCTACCAGATGCCTATTTCAGATCCTGGCATATGGCATACCCTGCTTTCCAATGATCTTATAATGTTCTGAACCTGATAGTTAGTGGTGAATTATACTCTTTCATGTTTTGAATTGCACTGACTTCAGGAAATTTAAGTTTGGGAGTAGAAAAGTTTTCATAGGTTTTGCTATTATCTGTTATTTTTGTTTATATATGATCTTGACCATGTTCCAATTAGTACTCAAGAAACTCTCGAGTTTATTACATGTCCCTTAGTATGTTATTTTTCTTCACCCTGTCTTTGTCTGAAAAGGTGATACCTTGGAGATTAGTTATATTCGTTGAACTCTTAGAAGTAGACTTTCTGCTCATCGACTCTAGAGCTTCTAAAGAGTCCTTGGAAACTGGAAAGGTCCTAATTGTTGAGCAGGCTTTTTCTTCATCATCCTTGTGACATAGAAAAGGAGACTGAGATATAGCTATATGTTTTAATTCATGCATTTTCTTTTAACACTTTCACATTATCCAAATAATAAAATATGTTGCAGTTACCGATTACATCATTGGTCCCATAGTCACTGGTTCTACCACTATTAAACTACTAACTGAAGTGTATTTCTTTCTCTTTTCAATTAAGATAGGTTTTGTGACAAATATGATGATATGAATAGTGTTATTCAGAAGACGGGGAATTGGGGTGGCAGCTAGTGGAGGATAAGTGAATCCCTTCAGTACTTTTGACTAAATTAATAGTAACATTAGAAAGCTTGACCTGACCCATCTCAAAGGGTGTATGTATCAGGGTAATGGAGTAAATGGTCTCCAAGTTTGAATGTTCTGGTCAGGCTGGTTCTTTAGGTGGAAAGCCCTTGTTGCATTTGAGTTGTCTGCTAACTGTACCTTGTTGCTAGTAATTTAGACTTGGCATTTTGTAATGTAAAGGTCTTGCTCAACTCAACAGAAAATTGTTTTCAACAGAGTGAATATGGCTTTTGTGATTGCTTTGATGTTTTTGGCACTTAATTAAATAAAGAAGTCAAGCTATATTTCAACAAGTAGATGTTTTTTCTTCTCAAAGGTGTTTAGTCTAAAAATTGAAGTATTTCCAATGATTAGTTTAAAACTGCAGCAGGTTACTTGAATTTCTTCTCCACAGGCTTGTCTGAAGGAAGGTACTGCTATAGTTCAACTTGTTATATTTGATGATCAAATTGGCTGCCTCATTTATCTACTGTTCACCAGTTTTGAAACTCATTTGTTTGGATCAGGATTCAATAGAGGTATGACTTAAAAGCATAAGCATTGTTTTAGCGCCTTTGTCATCATGGAGGTTTGTTTGCCAATGATTATGGTTCTATTTTAACTTTTAAGTAGGTTAGAAAAGGATAAAAAGAAAAAAAGGAGTATAAAAAAGGGGGAAAAAAGGAAGCACATATGTCTATTTTTCAAGTTTAGTTGCCCGTTGTCCCTGATCAAAGACATTGGGTCTGCTTATGTGTGGCATTTCCCCCTGGTCTAGTGGCTATTTTCCTGCTTAACATTTTGTTATGTATTCACAGGCGTCAACAAGAAGCAGAATTGAAATTAATAGAAGAAGAGACTGCCAAGAGAGTGGAAGAAGCAATTCATAAGAGAGTTGAAGAGAGCTTGAAATCTGAGGAGATTCAGGTGGAGATTCAAAGGCGGTTGGAAGAAGGACGAAAGAGACTTAATGATGAAGTTGCAGCTCAGCTTGAGAAAGAAAAGGAAGCTGCTCTTATTGAGGCTAGGCGGAAGGAGGTATATGCTTCAATCACTCTATTGCCTGCTACGTTCTTTACTCTGGTGTGAAGGCAATGAATTTTTTGTTATTTTTTTATATGACGAGAGTTCAGGGTTGCTTGTGAATTTTTTGAAAATTTAATTTTAAAGATTCCTGTAGTCTTGCAATTATTAGAGTATAAGCTGATTTGATTTATGAGTATGGTCTTGCCTCCAAGGAGTGATAACCTGTTGGTTATAGCAGGTTACTTTTGTCATTTGTTAATCTTACATCCTTGGTAGAACAATTCCAAGATAGATACCCTATTAGGGCATGGTGTAATATTTGATTCTTGATAATCTGATAGAGAAACTTCAATTGTCTTATGATCTTGCTCATGAAAGATATTTTCGTTCAGATGATGTGTCCATTCATCACTTGCTCGTTCAGTTTCTGTGTCTGCTCTTCTGCCGTGTTTGAGTATTTAGGTGGGAGAATTACAAATAAGGGCCTGCCAATCAAGTTTTTTACGTTCAAGCACTAAATAACCAGTGTGGTTATTCAATTTAAAATTTAAACTGGATAACCACATTTTGTGGTTATTTGGTCCTTAAGTATAAAAATACTGTTACACAGATCCTGTTTTTTTTTTTTTAATTTTACGGAAGTAAGCCTTTTGCCATTGTAAGTTAGATAACTTATCTTGATCTGCAGGAACAAGCTCGAAAAGAGAAAGAAGAGTTTGAAAGGATGCTTGAGGAAAACCGGAGGAAGGTCGAAGAAGCTCAGAGAAGGGAAGCTTTAGAGCAGCAGAGGAGGGAGGAGGAACGATATAGAGAGCTAGAAGAGCAGCAGAGACAAAAAGAAGAAGCCATGCGGAGGAAGAAACAGGAGGAGGAGCAAGAACGTCTAAACCAAATGAAGTTGTTGGGTAAAAACAAATCCCGACCAAAATTGTCATTTGCATTTGGATCAAAGTGACTGTAGAGTAACATTGTCTTCCCTTTTTTGTTTTTTGATAAAAAAAAACTCTCGTGTCTTCTTAGTCTCAAGTCTTGGTTGTTTGGCTGAATTCCATATTTGCATCTGTAATTTGAGAAATTATGCTTCCCCACAGTTTAGTGTCAGTGTTTTGTAGTTGTTTCCAGTTATCGTTCAGTTTGATTGTTTCCCATCTTACAGAGTTGTAGCCACTAAATTTTGACATGTATTTTTTGTTTATCTCACATACTTAGAGACAGGTGAGCTTGAGTGGAAAAATAGGCAAGGACAAATTGATTCCAGGCTTCCAAGGCCTTAAGAAATAGCATGCAAACATTTTTAGAAGGCTGTTGGGCTTACATTAGGAATTCAGTTACACTCAGCACCCTTTGCAGGACTGTCCTTCTCCACTGTGGTGGAACAGCATATGGTATTCTTGATTAGCTTTTTCATAAGTGGTCAGGCAAAGCAGCTCCCAGTTACTGAAATGCTCTCTTGAACATGTAGAAGTTACCTGCCAGAATAATTAAACCCAGGAGTCGGATTGGCTAGCTACAGCCATAGTTGATAATGCTTAATGCCTTTCCTATCAAACTGAACAGACGCCGTACCTGCACAAGTAATACAATTGCAGTTGTTAAGAAGCACGGACCCGGGATATGAAATGAGATCTAGGACAGGGAAAATTTCACAAGTAATATAATTACACTTCTTATACTATTCATTTAACAATAGTTTTTATAATTTTGTTTTTCTTAAACAAAAAATAAATTTTTTTAATTTTTTTAAAAATATATAATATAAAAAATAATTTATTAATATAAAAAAAAAGAAGTGAAAGGTGCATTGCTACAGTTTTAAAAATAGAAATACAGTGTAGTAATTTTCATATATATATATATATAAATTTTAGAGCGACGATGGATGGTGTAAGTTGTAGAATGAGAAAAATTAAAAATGTCAAAAGATTTCTCAAGGAGAGAGAGAGATGGGGTTTGGCCGGAGTGAAAAGGGGGAGGAATGAGTTGAAACAAAGGTTTCGACTAAATCTGAATTTTTTTTAAAATGTTTAAAATAAAAAATAAAAAAATATCAAATCGTGTTTAATTTATTTTAATTCGTGTTCAAACCATATTAATTGTATTTAAGTTAAAAAATTTATTATTTTTATTTAAATATTTAGATATGTGTTCGAGTCAAATTTTATGTCTAAGTCATTTTTTTATTTAAGCACATGTGTCTGACGAAGACATTATATCTAAATAGCGTCTCCGTACTTCCTAGCATGTCGGTTGAATTGGCCTGCAATTCTTTCCACCTATGACTCCAAGCCTCCAACAAATATGTATATAGCATCATTCTTAGTAGGCTTTTTTCTGTGCCAGGTTTTGGATTTTATTTTACATAAAAAATGGTCAAATTTTAATGAGGTATTCTAAAAAGATTTGCAAAAGTCAGCACTCTGTTTTGAGAGTTGATATTTGTATACTTAAATTTATACATTAAATATGCACCATTAAAAAAATTGCAATAAAGAAAAAGAATGAAAGAGTGTGAAACCTATAATAATAAAATATATATATATATATATATAATTATTTAGTATAAGAATTTATAATATACAAATATCGTTTCTCCTTTGTTTCCTATACAACATGCATAGTTTCACTGCCTTCATCGGCATTTATATGCTTCAAATTTTCTCAGCAAGGACTTAAGAGGGCTAAGACTATTGGGTCACTCATTGCATCAGTGATTACGAACTCAGATTAAATTATTAATTTTTAACAAAATATGATTCAATTCAGCAACAAAAACTGACACACACCTGACGAAAGGTTCTTTAGCTTTGCCAATTTTGAGGTCAGACTTTAAGGAATATTTTTGTGAGCTTTTTAGTTTTAGAGTGAATGGTTTGCTTTTGATTAGATTGAAAATGTGAATTAATTGAAATATACATAACTGATATTAATACCGAATGGATAAAACTAGCGTATAGTTGTTGGATTCATCCTTTTAAAATTTACATTTAAATTTTAGAGAATGATAAAAATAGGCGAGTAAGGCCCGCTCAAATCAAGTGGGCTTGGTCTATCTCTTTTCTCTTCAAAGGCAAAAAAATCCAATCCATAGTGGCTGTACCATAGAATTTGGGCTTAGTATATGCACCAATAGTCCTCTATTCTGGCCCATATAAACAAGCTTAGTTACAAAATCCTTAGAGGATTCATGTAAAAATTCTAAGTAGAGATCTAGGAAGGAGACTAGGAGAGGAATAAACCCCTCACTCTATTTGAGCAACCTAATTATTTGATTTTGATTTCATAGCCTCCACAACATACAAACTTTAATGTAAAAAATAAGAAATTATAATTTGTGGGGTAGTTATTTAAAATTTTGAACCTCTTCATTCATTTTTCGAATTTAAATATAAATAAAATAAACATACGAGTCTAATTTGGTTTCAAGATACTTACCTTAATTATAGCCTTTTAAAACATAACTAGTATTACTATCCTTCTCATTTTAATTGAAAAAAAGAAGAAGAAGAAATTGGCATATGTCAATTTAATATAGTTAAACTTTTATGGTGCCAGATATTAATGGGATCAGTGTTATAGAAATGAGTCAATAGTACAAAGGTAATATTTGGCAAGTAATTCTATCACAAGTTCTTTTTTTACTATTAAATATATCTCCATATTCTTACTTTGATTTTCTTAATTCATAATTTAACTCATGGTAAATTATTATTTTTTAATTTGGTAATATAATGATCAATATTTTTTTGTTTTTGAAATCACATTTAGCTTGATTATGAAAGGTATGAATATATTAATTTATTATTTTTATTTAATCACCTATAATATAGGTATCAAGAATAAATTCCTATATTCAGAATTTATAGCAGAATTAAATTTCATTTAAAAAATATATATTAAGCATTGTATTATTAAATTTAAAAAATATAATTTATCCATTTTAAAATGCATCGTAAATTTAACATTTGGAGCCTTACTTTAGAACTTATATATATATGACCAAAATATGTGGTTTAAACTTTGAAACTATTTTTCCTTGCCTTGTGGCATATTTAAATATTATAAATTTTTTTACTCCAAAATATTATTATAAAAATAATTTGAAACGTTACAAAATAAATATAATGTGACATCCTTTTAAAATAATTTTTTTAAAAAATTGAACGAAGTTATCCAAAATTTGAAATATTCATACTAAACCAAAAGTACAAAACAGCCCTAAACCTTCTCATATTTTAGCCCTCAATATTAGGCCAGTTCCCTTCCCGTAGGGCCAAAATTGGAACCCCCGAGTCAACTCGGGGGGAAATTCTGAGTCAAAATAAGGGGTAGTTGCTTTTGTTTCAGATTGTCTGAGACAATGACCTTGTCAGAAGAGGGTACACGCAACTTTTCGTGTCCCACATCTATCATATCATTAACATATAATTGCTGTGACCAGGTTTCCCTGACACCTCCAACCAACTAAATATCTCCACGTGTTTTCCTGTGGGCCCGTCTCTTCCAACCCCACACCTCCACCAACCCAACAGTGACCGTACATGCAGTGCATTCAATTCAAGCACGTGGCATCCGATCCGATTACACCACGTGGATGAATCTCATCCGTCTAGCCCCTCTGGCATGGAGAGCGAGACGCGGTGTCTTTGACTATGGGTCGCTCGTTGTTTGGGGTGGAGGCTGTCATGGATTTAATGACATGTCAGAGATGTTTTGTATTAAATGCAACGAGAATTGGAATTCCCAGCCGTGAGAGGTGGCCGTGTATGGAAACCGCGAGGCGAGGCGAGGCGTGAGTGTACCGTACACGAGGCGGTGAAAGCGTGGGTATGCTGACTAAGCGAGGGTTTGAGAAGTCGACATCGGCCATTAAATCGCGGCTCCTCGTACCTCGGGCTGTTTTTTATTTAATCTCCTCAGGGAGTGCCCGGGTTCCCCCCCGGGTGACCCGAACTGGTCCATTCCCGCCCCAAGAAGAAAAAGACAAAAAATGGAACAGAAAAAGTTTTTATTCTTTTTAAATATTCGATCATGAAACCCACCCTCCTCTTTTTTCCGTTAAAGGATAATCCAAGTGTCAGTTTAACCATTTTGATGCAGCTTTATCTACATTATCTGTATTTTATTTTAGTCTATTTTTAGAAACATAATATTTTAAAACAATACTCTAAGATATTATTTTAAAATGTAATATTTAGGCCAAATTTAAAGAGAATTCTTTTAGGCGAATTCTTTTGTACTGTACCACAATTTGTGTGTGCATTCTTGTGCTATAATAAGTGAATCATCTTCTAGTTAGTGATTAAATGAAGTGTTCAGATTAATTAATATCTATTATAAATTTATTTATATTGAATATGTAATTATAAATTATCTATTTTATAATTTATCGAAAAGACTAAGAATCAATTATGATTGTTTAAAAATTCACCAATATTTGATTGGGTATTTACTAATAGTTTGAATATTTTTTAAAGAAATAAAAGTGAAGATAAAAAGAAAATGATATTGCGAGGAATGCAATGCATGTGTGTTTAGTTTTAATAATTATGAGTTACTAATATCATAATGAGGTGGCGCCGCTATCACGTGGGCTGTCATGTCATTTGGCATTTCAACGTTTACCAGTTACCGGTTACCAGGCTCCAGCCTCCAATATCTTTCAGTATCCTCGCCAGTCGCCCTTCCCAGTCGAAATCACTAATGACATCTTACGTTATCAAATACAGCCTTTTTAGGGTAATTACCGGACACACAGGGAAATCCTTGCATGGGCCCCAGCTTCTAAAAGTCGAGACCACACCAAATTTGTGTGATCCATAGATTAGGTGATCATGAGTTGCCAGCCAAGAAACTTTTTTATCTTAAAATAATTTATTATATTAAAAACTAAATATTATAAAATAATTTTAAAATACAATATCTTTAAAAATATAATAAACCAATGTTTACTTAGATTATACCAATGGAATTCATTTGAACAAAATGATTTTAGTTATATATATGTTAATGCTTAAAATTAAAATTAAAATTTCAATTAATCCATTGGTCTAATTAATATACAACTTTAATTTTATGCACATCTCAATGATAACAATATTTTGTTAATATCAATTTGGATACATTACCATCTATGAATATCGA
>JASKGM010000005.1:660167-680376 GCA_034509205.1 Ceratonia siliqua | reverse complement strand
TTTCATGTTTTTCCACCCAATCTACAATAATGGAGTCAGATCCTAGCTAAAGTTTGTTGGCATTCTTAGCCCTCAGAGAGGGTTGGGGATGTGTTGCCTCTCTTCGTTTTTCTTTAACAGCATCTTTGTTAGCGTTGTATTTTTTGTCAAGAGAATGTCTAGATCTTGTAATATCCATAATTAGTGATTAAGGGGTGTATTACCTCTTACCCTAGGTTTTATGTATTTGTTTTTCTTGTTAGTGCCTTGCTATTAGTTTGTGTAATCTCCCGGCTTTGGTGCCAGCATTATCAATGAAAGCAGTTTCTCTGACCAAAAAAAGTAACCATTTCTAAAGATCATGCTGCTCATCACGTTACCATGCAAGAACTCTCGCTATCTTGAAAGAGCTCTATATGAGGGCTTTGGAGGTCTGTTTGTAGATAACGCCACTCTCATACCAGTCTTGATAACTCCAACAACTCCTACCATGAAGCAAAGCACTGACTTGACCGTTTGATTTTTCGTTGGAGCCCAAACTCCAACTCGGAGCTGACTCTCTCATTATCTTGCAAATAATCTTCTTCAAGATTCTTTTTCAAATTTCAATGTAGGACTAATCTCTTGTTACTAATCTATCTCTCTTCTCATATTAATATCATATCACATAAAAAAATTCTAAACTCTTGAAATATGCAAAAATAAGCCACTAAGTTTGTTTTATTAATAAAAGTTATAAAACTAGTTGTAAACCCGTGCCTTGCACAGAAATTTATTAAAACTTGTTTATATAAAAATTTTATTAATTTATAATGACAATATTACTTTTATTAAATGTGTAATATTCACATGATAACTAATAATAATTGAAGAAACAAAAAGAAAGAAGAAACAAAATATAAATAAAAAATTAAAGAAACAATTAAAGCTCAATTAATTAGAAAAAATAGTGTCCAGTTGATGAAAATTTTCACACAGCACTAACTTTTATAAATAACTAAACAATAATTGAATAAAGAAAAGAAGTAAAAACAAAATATATACAAGAACATAACTGAAGACACAATTAGAGTTTAATTAATTTTAAAAAAAAATACTATCCACTTGATGCAATTTCTTCATGTATCACCAAATATAATGGGTATTTCATCCTCCTCGATCGTCTCTATTCTCTATACCACTTTGTTGAAGAAGGAAGAAAGGATAGTATTTCTCTAAAAGAAAGAACTTTTTCAATTCACTTATTATAATTTATATTTTGATTAACTTTCTTATCTTACTTCATGTCACCAAATACGTACAATGGATATTTATAGGGACATATATGCATGGCTCTTTAGCATTTAGCTACATAAATTTCTAATTAATACAGCCATATATAAATTACATTAATCTAATACATGAACTATTAAGTACATTACCATGCTTTGAATTTAAATAACATATAGAAAATGTCAAATTACTAATTTCAACAATTTATTATGTTTATATAGAAATGTGCATGAATTATTAATTAATATTTAATACACGTTATATGAATTACACTAATATTGACACATGCATTAGTTATCATATTCTAGGTACATGATTAAGCATTGAAATTTAAACTGTAAAAAATATCAAATTATTAATTTTAACAATATAAAAGGTTTATATAAATTACTAATTAAAACACCCGAATTACACTAATAAAGATCTATGTATTATCTTAATTATATTCTAAATATATAACTAAGTATTGAACTTTGTCATATAGAAAATATTAAATTATTACAATTTTAATAATTTAAGAGAGTTTATATAAAAGTGCAAAAAAAATTAAGAATTTGTTATCTATTAATTAATTAAAAAAATTTTATGTCACCATGTGATGCATATAAATTACGTACTATTAATAGACACTTGGCCTAAAATTATAGTGCATACCAACTTGTATATATAATATAGATAATTAAGTAATTTATAGAAGACATTTTACATAGTGCTTTATACCAAAAAAATATACATCAAATAAATAAAAGGAATCATTATAATTTTTTTTAAAACTTGATAATATAATATTTAGTATTTTTTTAAAAAAAAATATTCGACTTCCTTATCAAATATAAAAAAATTTATTTATTTATTTTTATTTATTTATTATATTAATATTAAGAATAAATTGATAATTAAATTTTATTTTAAAAATATCAAATATTAGATTAAAAGTGAACAATCAGGTACTATGTTGGACTCAGAGGTACAATATAATGTTAGTGTTCCATTTAAGATGGTTACCATGAAGGAATTATAGCCTGTGTTTATAACATAAATATTAAATACTGTTATAAAGGCACATGTACGACATGTCGTCTTGAGGACGTGGTGCTCAACTTGTAAACGACGTATTTTGTTAGACCAATCATTTTTCAGTAGATTCAGTACACAGCGTCAAACATTCAACGCCTGCATTTCTCTTTGCTTCCACATCCGACTCTTCAGTCTTTGCTCTCTTCACCATCATCATCTTCTCCCTTGCCCATGGGAACTCCATATCCAAACCCCATCGCCCCGACCCAAACCCGAATTGGGTGGATCTGCATAGGAGTAATGGGTGCTGCTATGGCCTCCCGCCTCCTCTCTGCCAGCTACGCCGTCACAGTCTACGCTCGCAACCCATCAAAGGCTGTTGCTTTGCAATCCCAAGGTGCCCATATTGCCAATTCTCCAGCCGAAGTTGCTCAATCCAGCGACGTCGTGTTCACCATGGTGGGTCACCCGTCGGATGTTCGATCAGTAGTCTTTGAGTCAAAAGGTGTTCTTTCTGGCCTAGGTCCCAACTCTGTCACCGTTGACATGACTAGCAGCCACCCTGATCTTGCTAGGGAGATTTTCACTGCAGCTCGTGCCAAAGGTTGTTGGTCTGTGGATGCCCCTGTTTCTGGGGGTGACATTGGTGCCAGAGATGGGAAGTTGGCCATATTTGCTGCTGGGGAACGCGCAGTGGTGAAGTGGTTAGAGCCCTTATTTGAGATTCTGGGGAAGGCCACATATATGGGTCAAGCAGGATGTGGGCAGAGCTGCAAAATAGCAAATCAGATCACCATAGGAGCAAATTTGATTGGTTTAAGTGAAGGGTTGGTGTTTGCAGAACGAGCAGGGTTGAACGTCAAGCAGTTTATGGATGCAATTAGAACTGGGGCTGCCGGGTCCAATGCTCTGGAGTTGTTTGGGGAGAGAATGATTCAGAAGGACTTTAGGCCGGGTGGATTTGCAGAGTATATGGTGAAGGATTTGGGAATGGGTGTGGATGTGGATGTGGTGGAGAAAGGTGAGGATGATAAGGTTGTGGTGCTGCCTGGAGCTTCATTGTGCAAGCAGCTGTTCTCCAGTATGGTAGCTAATGGGAACGGAAAGCTTGGCACTCAAGGCCTTATCTCAGTTATAGAGAGGATCAATGGGAAGTGAAGTTCTCTTTGCACATTTCTTTTAATTGTTGGGTTACCACCGTGTTAGCATCATGCAGGTTTAGTTCTTACTTCTTACTCATAATGTGGTATCTGCAGTGTGAAGTTGATAATTGTTTTCTCTGTTATAAATTGTGTTTTGGAGAACTTCAAGTCAGCCTTTTTTGAGGCATATGAATTTTCATGGACTTAAGCAGCTGTTATCTGGCATATTTTACATCAGTATATAGGCATGTAAATGAAAAGCTTAAATGTTACAACTTCAGTTTCCCATTCTTGTTTGAGAATTGTATAAGAAGAACCATGCAACATGCATTTAATTTGAAAAATCTTGTTTGGTTACATAGGAGATCCATAATCTGGAGAGTAGGAGAGTAAGAAGTAGAAAAAGGGTAAGGGGTAAGGAAAAAATATAGGTACATCAAACTCACCTTGATCTTAAAGATCGAGGTTGGTGCCATGTGGGCTATCAACTCATTGGCTTAATTTAACAAATCTTGATAGCATGGTTTGAAGAATATGGATGCATATCAATCAGCTCTGGCATCAAATGTAAACATAAATACAAATCAGAAACAAATAATGCAGCTAGAAGAGCACCCAAGGGTTTCACAAACCACCCAAGCCTGTACCTAATCAGCTTTACTGTACCATCTTCCAGACCGCAGATAAACTATTTCTGTACACATTTCTACTAGAAATTCACTTCACTTACTTCTCAAGGACCCTTTGGAGGCCATGAACATGTAAGATGGATATTGCCACTTGCATTCCACATAGCTTATGCTGAGTTAACAAAAATAGCTTCACTGAACACACACAATTACAAGATTTGATATTAATTAATAGTTTAATTACTGGAAGACAAGAACAATAGAAATAGCAGTACAGACTACAGAGTAGTTCGTTAAAGGACACGAAGAAACCAGGGCCATTACCTTGCCTGTAATAACTATATTATGAATATGATGCAGTAACAAAACTAATTGACATTAAAAGCAATGAGAGCCTTAAACCTCATAAAAGAACAATATGCAAAACATGTCCTTACATGACTAAACATTGCCCAAACCGCTAACTCACTTTCTCCAACAAGTTTATATGTAAGTTCAGGGCCCTAACCATTCGACTACAGAAATTTAATTCTCAATTCAAGTGAATGCTTCATTTAAGGAACAAAAGCTCAGAAATCAATGAGAACTAAAAGAAGGGGATAGACTGAACTTAACATGAACAAAATGTGCTCTTGTCTCATTAGCAATAAAATGTGTTCACATTATTGCAAAAAAGTAGATAAATTTTGTTGAGGTGTAGTCAGAAAGAGAGTTTTCCCATGTAGTTATTAGTCTATAATTAAAAATGGTTAAAACGGGAAATTGAATTATTTAAATATATTTATAATTCTCAAATTCTTCATTTTCTTTTCAAGATTGTATTTCTTAATGCTGCTTTATCTGTTTCCCCTTTGGCTTAAGAAAAGTTATCATTTTCTCCTTGATTTTTAAAGATAAAAATTTCAAGGAAGTGAAGTTATTGTATTGAAAGATTTATAATGAAAAAGAAAGAATCATTGAGACGATGCACTGCTTACTTGCTCGGGCTGGAAAGTTGTAGAAAAAGCAAAACCAAGAATAAGCAAGCATCATTTTGGTATCATGAGGGAAGAATGGTTCCAGACACATTGCTCCATCATTTGCGTTTGATTATAGAACTTTTGCAGCCATGAGGTCTAATTAAAGATGTGAGCTTGGTTGCAAATGAGCTGATAGCTCATATGACACCAGCTTCAGTTTTTAAGATGATGAGCATGATGCACTTGGGTTTGAGTCCTAGTTTCCTACCATTTGGTCTAGTTGTTTCAGCTGTCGGGGCACCCAGGATTTTTTCGCCATCTTCTCACTCGTTCAAATTCTCTTCCACAAATTGGCATGAAGAGGGCTTTAGAGGAAATGAAATCTCGAGGGGAGGCAAAGAATGCCAAGATCAGCTAAGCAAACTTTGCATGCCAATGTTGAGGTTCATTCAAAGGTACTCTATTATAGACTATTCCCTTCATCTGCTTACATGAATACTCTCTAGTCTCTACTTTGTGAGTACTTATCTCAGTTCCTGAGTTGTTTAAATCTATTGCTCGTTCTTTGATTGCATTCATAATGGTTAAATAACTTGAGCATTGATCATTTCCAGAAGCAAATCACAGAAACAGAGAAAGATTCTTGGATAAATTCAGTTTTTATCTAAACTAATAAAGAATACCCATATGAATATTTCAAGAAACTTTTAATTGGACTTCACTTTTGACTTCCATCTGGCGCTATTCTATATAAGCTTAGTTTATCTATCTGAGATAGACGAAGTCTATCTAAAAATTTCAAAAAAGTGCAATAAAGCTTGCATGCAAGCACATGGGTACACTAAAAATGTCCTATCCTTGATGAATTCCGAGCAGCATATCTTCTTTTTCTCTTTCTTAGGTTTACAGGATAATGTCAATGCACTTTGCTCAGATGCAGACTTATACAATAAAAGGTGCCAACAAACGCTAGCTGGTTTTCTTCTGCTTCGCCATTGATCAAAATGATTTAAAGATTTTCTTGGAATTCTCCATCTGGCGGGTCCGGATTTTAATTTTATTTTATATAAATTTATTTAATTTTGGATTTATGTTTTGTTAAAATTGACGAAAATTAAACTCAAATGATGATGAATTTTAATGTCAAGTGTGAGGAAGCAACAAAAGACCTAAATAGTGTGAAGTCAGATACATGCTCTGAAAGATAGATACAGGGTATAGTATTTAATGGGAGAACCTCCATTAAAGTTCACAGAAAAATATTTTCTTGCAGATTTTCTATTGGGCTTATTTAAAAAAAAAAATCTGCTTTTTTATTTACTTTATTAAATCCATACGAAAATGCATGTGAAAACTTGCTGCCGATTTTGAAATAAAAATAAAATTTTCTTCTCCAAGTTCATGAGAATATTATTCCAACAGATTTTTCAGTGAATTTAAAATATTATAAAAAATTCCAAAAAAAAAATCTGGAAAAGTCCCTTGAAAAGTTTTCTGCCACAGAAATTTGAGATTTTCTTGTGGAGTTTTTCCCCCTCGGAACCCACCATAGATTTGAGCTTTTTTTTTATAGTTTTGTTTTATTTCTAACAAAATTTGCTGGAATTGTAGGGTGAAATTTTAATATGAACTAGTTGTAATTTGTGCGTTGTACAAAAATTTAATAATTTTTTTATAAAATATTATTAATTAATAATTATATTATATTATATTATTAAAAGATATACAAATTATATAATGACTTAAAAATATAGATAAAAGTTATCAACGTAAAGGAAATAGGAATATAAGAATTTGAGTCAGAAGTTTATGAATGTTTCTATATATATATTAATTGGATAAAAAAATAACTGAGGAAATAATTAGAGTTTAATTAATTAAAAGAAAGTAAAGATAAAGAAGGTATATTTACTTGGTTTAAAATAAATAAGGAAAAAGTAAAAACAAAAGATAGTTAAAGAAATAATTAAAACCCAATTAATTAGTAAAAAATAAGGAGAACAATCACTTGATGCAAAATTTTCATGTATCACCAACTTTTATAAATAATTAAACAATAAAGAAAATTTGAAACAAAATAAATATAAAAAGATAATTAGAACTTGATTAATTAAATAAAATTGTCACTCAAAAAATATTTTCCGTCAGAACCTTTTTGCATCATTTATTCATTTAATGCCATTCTCTCTCTCTCTCTCCTCCCGCGTCTCTTTCTCTCCTTCCACGACAAGTTGATTTATTCTGCAACTAGCCCAGAAATCAGAAGCTGGCTTACTAAAGAACCAGAGCTTAAAAGAATGTTTCAAGTACTCATTGAACAGATTTGATAGTTCAAGGCTACTTATTACTTAAGAAAGAAGTCAGGCGAAGACATCAAAAGATAATAGCTTGAGGAATGAGAAAGACATGCTGATACAAAATACAATTACAAAGAGGAAATCACCATGCAAAGGCCGAGAAGAAAAGTACAATATATATTTTAATATAATAATAATAATACGTTTTAGAACATAAAAAATAATTATAAAATCATAAACAATAAAAAATATAAAATGATAATTTAGTATATCAATTCTATAATAGAAATCAAATGTAGTTATATGCAAGTATGAAAAATATCTCTCCTTGGCATGGCAATAGGCCAGCTGAAGAAAAACCAAGGCACTTTATTTATTTTAGAAATGATATTTTCATGCTTCCTTTTCTCACATTTCTTTTACATATTTTTCACATATATTATTTTATTATTATCTACCAATCACATCTATTAATTTTTATATTATATCTATAATAAAAAATAAAATATGAAAAAAGTGTGAGAATATAATTTATATTTTCAGAATTTCCCACTAACTTGTAAACCAACGCAATAGTCTAAGAAGATGTAAGTTCAGACTCACACGGAACTCACAATCCAACAAACATAGTCATGAAAACCCATCAAAGATGCAAGTTAATATTTATTCTTGGAAACACTTTTATTCAACAAAATCAATCTGTATGAGCATGAACAAACAAAATCAAAAGAATAAAAACAAAAGTAATAAGAGTTCCCAAGTTCCTAGATTAAAACTCACCCTGAAAAACACTAATAATGAAATTAGCATTTCCCTAAGCATTAATCAAACCAAACCAAAATCCACCCAAACAGAGCAATCCAAAACCTATCTTTTAAATCAGACTAGTAATTTATGATTCTCAATAATTATGTTGCTAGATACTAATTATTCTTTTGGCTATTTAGCTTTGTTTTCTGTACATGACGGCATAGAATATTGAACTTCCTGAAAATAATTCAAATCCCTCACTATTCACTATTCACTATTCAGTCAAATGATTAAATTTCCATGTAACCACGTGCAGATTATTTCTTTCCTACATAGAATGGGGAGTGGTAAAATGGTAGTAACAAATGTGAGGTAAGTATAAGCAGTTTAATTCTCTGAATTGAGCCAGGGCTTATTTGGAGAAGTTTTTACATTTTTAATCATATGAATATGCATTGCATTATGTGAGAAATGGAAATAAGATCATTCATTAGTTCTTGTTAAAGATCAAAATCATAAAATCTCCAGGTATCCTGATATGGCCTCTTCGTTTATGCAGAATGTTTAGACTTGCTCAAAAGAATGAGAGATGGATCACTATTCACCCTTGAATGCCTAATCTTATATCCCTTTATGGACAACAATTTAAACTCTCATCTTTTGACAGGTTATTTTTTAAGGCATGTGGATTTGGAGATGACATTTTGGGCTCTACTATACGAGGACTACTTCATTGATAATTAACCCCAAGATACAGGTAACCAGGAAACGAAAACCTCAAACCAATTCAAAACCCAAAGATTCTCTTAACCCAAAAAAAGGTACCACCCTATACAATTGAAATTTGTTACTCTTAAGATACCTTATAGCAAAACAAAGGTACCTCCCTTTTCAATCAACTTTACAATATAGTAATGTACCATCACCTATTTTACTTTCACAATGCCTTGTACTTAAAACAGAGGCACTCTTGTACTATGTTAAATTCTCTGACAAGTTGCATTTGCTATTCCTATTAAGGAAGCTTATAACAAAACAAAGGTAGCTTCATTTCAACACCTACAACCAAGGGAGTAACTTTAGTTTCCAGTACTTCAAAAGTCAAAACCTTTCAAAACTTCCATCAAATCCAAAAGAAACGATAGTAGCTCCAAAAGCTCCATTAAATCCACAACTGAATTTTGCCACTGCCATCTTCAAATACCTATGAATGATATATAAACACAAATTGTAATATAAAATTATAAAAAAAAGACTAACAAAATAAAAATGAGATACCATAAGCTGTTAGAAAATTAATAAAATCAAGAGTTTGTCCAGCATCAGTAAGTTCTACAAAGCATTAAAAACATTAAATAATTATTTGTATCAACATTTGCAAATTATACAAATATTTAATATATAAACTATTTTACCTATCTCAATCTTCTCACATTTCAATTCTTCAATGAGTCCATTATCATTTATATCAAATTACAATATGGTGGGTTTCAGCCAATTTTGAGCACAAATTGAATCCTTGGAGAGATTGATGACCTAAATACATCTAATCCATGACAGTCGGTACTGAATGCTGACTTAGAAATTACTATTGACACGGTACTACCGACACATCTCGAGCAACAATGGGTTCATATTTGAAGCATTTCTTGGCTCATACAGCCGACAATACTCGTACCCATAATCATTGAAGATTGACCATCTACATTTGAAGCATTTCTTAGCTCATAAAGTCGACAATACCACTCGTACAATTTTTTGTAAATCGGCCTAACCTTGGAAACCATGTCATAAGATGCAACAACATCATAAATATCATCAATGACCACTTCAAATATGCAAGCTTGTACCTAGGGTCAATAACTATTGCAGTGAACAAAAAGGAGTTCATATTTTCCGTCTTCCTCCAATACCTATAAAAAATTTTCTTCATTCCAGCGGCCATCCCAATCAACAAAGTTTCATCACTTAAGCTGCTCCATTTCAGTAACTCACTTTAACCAAAAGCAAGTTGAAGAAAGGCTAAATTTGAGTTACATACAAAGAACTTGACAATTCTAAAGTAACATCATAACAAAAATTTAGTAAGTTTTAAGAAAATCAAGCATTTTTCCAATTATCAAGACAAGGAGGACCTGTTATCTTCTCACTAAAATAATCAATATAACTAGTTTAATTATCCTTTAGCCTTTCAAATACCTCTTGGAATTACCACATGCCCTAGATGGTTTGGCACTTATTTGACAACTCATACGACTACCAGCATGTTCTTCTCATCCAAAGGCTTCTCATATTTATGTCCAATCACTCAGAAGATTCTTCTTCAGAAAATATTCAAACTTGTGTCAGGTTAAATGCAGACAATAAAAAATCATCGGTTTGCCCAATGCAGTTGTTTATGTCAACCTTTCTTGGATTTATAATTCATAGGTGATTAGAATCCTTGGGGGAAAAATGGCCTCCAGAAAAAGATGCAAGTTTATTGGTTTCTCTTAAAGAATTACTTAAGCATATAAATTATTTGTTACGAGATTAAAAAGATGGAGGGAGTTCACCTGTATAAATTTCAGTAAGATGGAAGAGGAGTAATCACTATAAATTTCAACAAGGTGGAGGAGGTGAGCAAAATATTAACTTTAACTTCAGAGGGAGAAGGAAACAAAACAAAAAATGGCTTACATCCATCCCTAGTAATATATACATTCTGAGACCATCCATACCGTAAGACTCAGGTTTTTGGATTCTCCCAAGATTCCTTTACAAATGCATTTTCGAGTATACTTTTTCTACCGGACAGGAATAATAGCTAAACATGCAAAATTGTCATAACACAACAATATACAAATACCTATTATGATCATCACTTGAATATTGGAGGCACTTACACTATTTATAACTTTACGATAGTAACCCCAAGATAGATTTGATTCTGTTATGGCCCGTTGGCCAAATCGATTTGCAGCCACATACTCTTGAACATTCTCAGCCATGGCCAGCCCTTCAAGATAAGCCCGAAGGTCACCTCCAGGTCCTGTGACGACCAGAAAGAAATGCTATAGCGTAAAAACATGATAATAACAAACATCACCTGGCTTATCAGGTATTATTAAAGCACAGAAAGTCATAAACAATCAGTGGCATATCAATATGTCTAAAGAATTTGATTTTTCAAAAAGACTTAATATACTACCTTATCCATTGTTGTCAAAATCACGATAAATGGTGTAAAATCGTATGATCCTACGATCATATCCCCCTAAAACAAATCCAATCCTGCTCAGAATTGTTTTATGGCAGGATCGTGGTAGGATCACAAGTTGAATCGTGAGATCATAAGATCTCAGGATCCTCCACGATCCTAGAAGCCATTGGAGGAGCTTAGCCTTTTCTTCCCTTCAATTCTAAAGCCAGAAATGCACTTACATTAGGCCAGAAAAGTGTGTTCTGGCCTCTGGGATTAAAGGAAATCCCCAATCCCATCTGCAGCATCTTCTTATTCACATGCAGAACCAGAAGTGCAGTACCAGAACGCATCTTCTTCTGGAATTCAACATTGAACTCGAAGCCTCCATTGATTTTGAGGGACAGAGCTTCAATCCGCACACGACACAGCATTTATCCCCCTCACTTTCACCTTCGTATCCCCAAAATCCATAAGACCCAATGATTTTCCAAGAAGACATTTGACGACATAAGGAGAGTAGAGTCTCCACTCAACCTAAGCCAAAAATTCTTGGGTTGCTCTAAGTGTAATTTCTAATATTTTTAATATTTGTTGCTTCTCATTTCTCATAACCCCTCTAGTGCTCTTTTTGTGCAGTGCAACCTGTCATAATTCTTTTCTACATCTGTCACCGTGGCTTGCCATTAAATGGCATTAGTCATTGTACTATGTTTGGACTTTTTTTTAGACTTGTTACTTGTATTATCAATGTATAATGGGATTGTCTACATATATTATTAAAAAAAATTTCTAGGATCTTACGACCCTCGATTCGATCTTTTTGACCCCTTGACTGATCCTATGTAAGATCTCAATTTTGACAATAATGGCCTTATTAATCCATGGAAATAAGCTAATAACCTGGCAAAAGGGGGTCGGGAAAGGAGGAGAGGAAAATAAACGGAAGACTGCCTCACCTAATGATGAGTCTCCAGTGTCACTGTACTTGTAAGAATAAGGAAATATTGCCGTGTTCATCTGCACATAGTTTGCATAAAATGAGTTCAGCAATAGCAGGAAGAGGATATATTGCAAAAGACTGAAGTCAGACCTTATTGCATAAAAGGAAAACCAAACAACAAAGGGGCTTACTGGATTTAGTAATGCCTTATGAGGGGAGTCATCCAACAATAAAGTGTTTGACTCATTAAACTCTCCCTTCTCCCACGGAAGACCAGGTTCAATCTTTTCCCAAACCTTTCTAAGTTCCTTCAACACAAGGGGCTTGTCTCTGTTCTCGACAGTGCTGAAATTCGTCTCAGTACAGTGGGACTGATTCTATGTTAACCAATTATAGAAAAACTTAATAGTGTCCAGAAAGAATCCGGGTAAAAGTGAAGTACCAACAGTAATTATTTAATCAGCTGCATCTTAGCAACAATGCTATGAAAAAGAACACCCCCCCTAAAAGAACAAAAAAAAAACTCTACCAGAAATTAAATAAAATTTATGAGAGTACTAATACTGTACCATTTAACCCAAAATAGAATCCATATATAGTTCATATGAATATCAATTACTACTGCAAGGTTGCTTTTATTTGATAATAATTAGAAGAAACAAATAACTATATAGAAAAGGCTCCACAAGAGTAGCCATGCAAGTCAGCATAAGAATAACGAGTTATATTGCAGAAAAATGAGATAATAACTGAGAAGAATCAATTAAGTAATAATAAGAAGAGCATTCATACATTTATAGGATTGCTCAATAGAAGTCAAAAGATGAAATGAACTACATAAGCAGACTGCAAATTCAACAATCCTGTTCTACCATTTTTTTTTTCTTTAGAGAAGAGGGCTGAAGGATTAGCTGACATCCTTTTTTCCCCCAAATACCTTGTGTTGATCAGCAAGATTTCCTATCATTCAGAGCATAAGGAACGAATACATAAATCTTAATAAGTGCTCAACCTCTGGCCTCCATAAAAACTAAAAAGCTATTTAGAGTAGAAATAAGCATCCAGTACAAATAGACGAGATACATCTTAAGAAATTCTTAAGGAAAAGAAATTCTACAATGTGATTAGCAGACTTTATTACCAATCCAAAAGCCCCAAGAAAAAATATGGTGAAAAAGAAATTATAAGAATTTACCCAACAAAAGAGCAGTTTGGATGCAGACTTCCCCATAAGAAACTCGATTACAGTATCAACATTATTCCTGAAAATAATTATACAGTGTCAAGGTACAATATAACTTGTATAAAGCCAACTTTTCTAAAGCTGAAATGCTAACCGTTCAGTGCAAAAATTTCTCTGAAACCTACATCTATAAATAAACACAAGCAAGCAAAGAGGTAAAATCAGTCAAAGATTGGCAAATACTTGTGTCTTGATGACCAAATGCCCACATGAAATTTTTCAAAGCAGAACTTCAGAAAATCATCACAAAAGGGCCTTTTGAAAACTGCAAAAAGCAAAAACTACATACAGTCAAATTGAATCAAGATTTAGATTGAGATTATGTCAAAAGACATGAAGACACAAGATATTTGATAATATTTCACCTGATTTCCTAGAAATCATTATGTCTGGTTTATATCCTCTAGGAACATGACCAACTATGTCAGCAAGCAATCCATTCACATCAAGAACAATAAGCTTTTTCTTTGAATAGCTGTTGACAGTTCTATCTAGTGAAAAGTGTGATATCTCTGAATGATCATCTTTTTTGCTGACTAAACTTAAATCAGCAACGTCACCTGACGAAGACATATCATGTCTTGTAATCTGGCTACCATCAAGCTTTCTATCATTATTCTCTTCAAGTTGCACCTCAGGAATGTCTATAACAGACATATCAGTTACAAACCCTTTCTCATTAGCGTTCTTTATCATCAACTTCATTTCCTTTGACGCACCATCACCATTTGAGGTAACTCCATCCCTTAAAACTTTTGTTTCTTTCTCCACCAAGCCAGCTGTTGACGGTTCATCAGAAATTTTATGTAAATCATCTTTGTTATCATCCTCCACAATTGCTTCCTTGTTATAATTCACTGAACTAGCGTTTTTACTGTTTATCCCATAATTGGTATTGACTCTTTGTGAGACATGATAAACTACTGGATAGCCATCATGTTTCTTCATCAACTTCATTTCCTCTGATGCACCTCCCCCATTCAAGGTAACCTGGTCCCTTAAAACTTCAGTTTCTTTCTCGACCAAGCCAACTGCTGAAGGTTCATCAGAAATTTTATGTAAATCATCTTTGTTATCACCCTCCATAGTTGGTTCCTTGTTATAATTTACAGAACTGGAGTTTTTACTGTCTCTCCCATAATTGGAATCGACTCTTTGTCTCCTCATATAGGTTTTGAAATTTTGAAATTTTTGTGAGACACTATAAACGACTAGACAATCATCATGTTTCTTCATGCTTACATTCTTTACATAATCACTTCTATCCTCAGGGTTAAAACTGTCATCATTTGTACTTTGCTCTGGGTTCAAATTTACAACTTCCGACAAAGACTCTTCCACAAAATGCTCAGCATTTGCTACAACCAAGTTGGGTCTGCTGCTTACTTCCTGAAGGTCACACTCTGCTTTGCTGGTTTCTGCAGCCTTTTCAAGCATATTCTGCTCCTTTCCTTCATTTTCTTCCTGACAAAAATCCCTTCCTGCATGTGAGTTTGTAGTTACAAGACCCATGGGCAAGTGTTGAACTGGATGTTGTGGAATTATATGTAAAGCAGGCGTAGAAGTTTCAGTTAAAAATGTACCTTCCAAAACAACGCTACCATTAACATTGCTTGCAACAGCGTTATGTCTTGTCCTTGGCCTTTTCCTCCTCTCATTTTCTATCAAGCTTACTTCTGCACTTCTTTGGGAACTTAACAAATTAGTCATGGCTGGAAAGTCTTTACATGGGTCCTTTATAGTATCATCAATCATCATTGAAGAACCATCCATTGAAAAATCAGGACCTATATCTATAAATATAAGCCCCTTTTTCTGCCCCTTCCCTGACAAAACCTGGACCAGTGGTGAGTGCAAACAAAAGATAAGCCCAAAATGACCAACCATGCTTTTGATGTCATCCTACTCCTAGTACTTTCTAGTTTCCAGGATAGTAAGGCACCAAATATAAGACAAAAAAAAATCCACCCCAGAAAAATGGAAAGCTATTTAATATCACGACGGTATTTGAAAAGTCAGAACACAAATGATATCATAAAAGAACCGAGATCTAATCAAAAGAAACACAAAACGATATATATCGAAAGCTAATTCTTTTGAGACTTAACTTAATCCGTAAATTGGTCCCCATTGTGTTTCTATCATTCCTTCTCCCCCAACCCAGTGGAATTACCTTTCAAACTTAAAATCAGTAATGCTCTCCTCGACTGGTAAGAGAAAAATGCTAAAAATTAAAAGAAGTAGTGACAGAGAGAGCTAAAGTTACTTACTTTTCTTATATTCTAAAAACCAAGAATGACATAAAGAACTCAGATTCAGAGATAGACTTGTATCAGTTTTATCAGCAACCAAACGAGCTCAATAAAATCAAAAACAAAAACCCGCTTCATATTTCACTGCTCTTATTGAGGCACTCAAAAGTAGTTTCTATTTGAAAAAGAAAAGAAAAGAAAAAGCAGTTACATATCTGATGGATGAGAGGTGGAGGGGGAAAAGAGAGGCTCTTACACCGAAACAAAATTTCCCAGCTACCGAAAGCAAAATGAAGTTCCACTTCCGCAAGAATGTTCAGTTACTGTTCCCACATAACTAAATGCGCCAGCACCAGGAAGTTGAGGAAGATTCAAAGATTTCGCAGAGCAATACAGAGTTAATTTCGGAGTTGTGAGAGAGAGAGAGAGAGAGAGAGAGAGAGAGACAAAGAACCTCAGTGAGCGACGCGAGTCAAGGAACTAGCAGCGAAGAAGAAGGGCAAGAACGGTGCTGATGTGAGAGACAGAAGAGAAGGAAAAGAAAGGTCACGGTGGTCTGTGATTTGGATCCGGTGGAGTGGAGTGACCGTTCACGTTCCGAGCCGTACACATATCTTTAGGTGTTTAGAAGAAAAAAATAAACTTTTTATCGTGATCGCTTAAACTAGATGATCACAATTTAAACATGGTAGAACACCAAGAATATGACCAAATTTAAATCCACGGTAGACAAACGACAATATCAGTCAGACGATGGACAACAAAAATTGAGATCATGAGATGTTGGGAGTGAGGGACTTCGGACTTTAAACTCAATGTTAGGTCAAGCCTAGCCTACGTAGGTCTCGGATTTAGATTCTTTCATGTGTACGAAGGAATTTAGTTATTTTTAAATTGGTCAAACCTAGCCTATGTAGATTTCATTTTATCGCATTTAAATTCTTTCATGTATACGAAAAAATTTAGATACTTCTAAACTGTCAACGCCCAGACAAAAGGGTAGGATGGACGAGTGCTTGACTTTATTAAATCTAATAAGACTTGGTCATGTACCTAACAAAAGTCAAATCCTATTTTAACATGCTATGTCTTATTTGTTATAACATGCCTATGATATTTTCTAATTAGACAAGGATATTCAACTTAATCAATTGGAACAAATATATCCATATATATATACCTAATCGATCAACACCTCTAATTCTAAAGTGCTTCAATACTAATTTTCTCATATATTGTATCTACTATTTAGTAGAATTCAATTCAATTTACCCAAATTATTTTTTTCTTGATAATTAATTAGACATGGATATTCAACGGACCAAATATATTCATACATATACCCAATGGATGAACATCTCTAATCCTAAAGTGCTTCAATAATAATCATCTCATATATTGTATCTATTGTTTAGTAGAATTCAATTCAATTTACCCAAATTATTTTTTTCTTGATAATTAATGAGAGTGATATGGTTACAATGAAGCTATATTTTATTATCGAAATAAAGAATCAACTCCTCCTTCAACGTACATGAGAATACTCTAATTTCATGAAGAATTTCGTAAAAAGTTGAGTTTTTTTTTTTTGCTAAATATATATTGATATTCTTATTTAGTAATTTATTTGTTTAATTAAAAATTAAAATGAGAGTCTTATGATGCATATAATAGTGAGAAATATCAAAATTATTAATTTTCAACGAGAGGTTTAAATTAAAGTATGATATCACATACATAATCAAGCATTAAATTTTAGTATTTAGAAAATATTAAATTATTAATTTCAATCATTTAAAAGGTTTATATAGAAGTGTAAAAAAAATGTAACTATTAATTAATTAAAAAATTATGTAACCCACAAATATATATATATATATATATATATATATATATATTAAGTTTTATATTTTAAATTAAATTATAATATACTTAATTGACAATAAAAAATAGCTTAATTAGAATGGTCATTGATACATATTGGATTGGAATAAATCTAATTTACAAGTAATAACTTCACAAATCGTTTTTTTTCTTTCTGAAATTTAAGTTGGGGCTCAAAATTTGAGTTTGGAAGCTTTTAGTTTCTTTTAGACTATTTTAAAATAGTATCTCATAAAATTTTACTTTATTTCTTTAATATTATTCTAAAACATCGTTCAAAATTATGATAGATAAAAAGTTAATTTTAAAAAAAAGGAACTATATGGTGGTGCTTTTATCACATGTTAAAGAAAGGCATACAAAATGAAATGATATTTCAACACATTTTCTTCTCACACTCTTCTTACACCTCATCTTTTATCATAGATATAATATAAAAAAATAGAAGATGTGATTGATAGATGGTAATAAAATAATAGATGTGAGAGGAAGTGTAAAAAAAGTATAAAAAATGAAGATATGAAAATAACATTGCTCTATTTAATTTTAGCCCAATAGGCTGAAAAGATATGTCCCACAATATCAGATAGATTCATTTTTAATTAATTATAAATAGTAAAAATTATTTATTTATTTATTAATAAATTTTTTACAAATCAAGTTTATTTTAAAAAATTAATAATTCTGTTATGTTTGGCCAAAAGATGAGAGTGTAGATTTTGTTCCTCTAAACGGGAGTTACTCAAACTTGGACAATTTCCAATCATGAAAAATTATTATTTACTTGTGGTAATATAATATTTTTTATTTTTAAATGACAATTCTATTTTTTATAAATGTGTAAATATATTAACTTATTTTTATTTTTCAATCATCTAATATATTAATATTAAGGATAAATTAATATTATTATATCTTTATAAGAAAGTTAAGTATTTCTTTAAAAATAAAAATAAAAATATATTAAATGTTATTTATCATTCAAAAGCTATGATACTCATATTATTATTATTGTCACAACGTGACGACCGGTAAAAAGCCATCATTTTATTATCTTTTGGGTGCGTAAGGGAAAACGCAGAGAAAATAAGAGTTGCCACCAATTAATTAGAAGGATAATTGAAATTCTTAAAAAGAAAATGAAAACTGGTCCTTGGAATCAGATGAAGGGTTCGAGAGTCTAATTACGTGTGGGGAAGGTGTTAGGTACCCCACAACGTCCATCCCTAAGGATAGTTACCCTAAATTGTTTATGCTTAAAAATTAATGTATTTTAATTATCCCTTTTATTAATAAAATAATAATGGACAAAAATGAAAAAAATAAATAACTAGATCTACCTTACCAAGTAAGTGCCTACGTACCCCGAAAGGAATCAAGGTCAACGTAATTCAAAAGTTCGTTAAATTGGTTAATTAATTAAAAAGGCATTAAGACATTTAGGGGAAATTAAATTTCTACTTAAAGCCTAAACAATGGGCTAAAGCTTTGGAGAGAATATATCTCTACTAAAAGCTTGTAAAAACTGAGACTTTGGAAAAATAAAATTTCACTGAAAGTCTAAGGAAACTAAGACATTGCGGAGAAATAATCTCCACTGAATACTTGTGAGAGTTGAGACTTTGAGGAAATAAGATTCCACTGAAAGCCTATAAAAAAAGAACTGAACTTCGGAAAAGATAAACTTCTACTGAAAGTTCTTTAAACGTTGAGTCTATGGAATTTATAAAAATAATAGGGTGATAAGGAGATTTGAAAGAAATGGGGATCAAAATATAACTTTTAAGAAATTTGGGGGCTAAAATGTAATTCTTGAAAGTGTGAGGGTCAAAATACAATTACCGAAAGATTGGGGGTCAAAATGATATTATTGAAAGTATGGGGTCAAAAAATGAAATTATTAAAAGATTAGGGGTTAAAATGCAAATTTTAGAAATATTGAATTAGAAGGCAAATTAATTATATGTTGCAAACCTTTAAAGCCATAAAAAAAGTAATGAGCTTCGGATTCCTTTTGAAAATATTTAAATGAGCAATTTTATTTAATTAAGATAAAATTGGCCTTTAACCCTCTTTTGACCAGTTGGGCCATTGAAGTCTTTTTTAATATCTATTTGGGCCCTTGGAGCCATTTTTGACAATAATTGGGCCTTTGAAACCATTTTTGAATTAATTGGGCCTTGAACCCATTTTGGGATAATGGGGCCCTTGAAGTCTTGTTAAAAATTTTAATTATCTTTCCCATTAAGCTTTGGCCAAAGATCTGCATAAAGCAGTACTCTTTTTTTTTTTTTTTCTACCCATTAATGTCAAGACCATGTAGATGGTACTAACAGCAAAGAAATAAAGCTTCCTACTGTGTAATATAAAGCTAACAAAAAAGGGGTTCTGGGTACAAGTACTAAGGGTAATGACCACTTGACCAAATTTAACACAAAATGTTACAACACTATGCAGTATGCTATCATGGATTTTGCAATGAATTCAAACCACATAAACTTTAAAATTCTCATACTAACTTAATTCAAAACCTCTAATTCACAGACTCATTTCTTTTAAAAAAAACATGATTGCAACCCAGAACTCATGCATTAAATCAAAAGAACTAACATGATGTGTTTCTAAAACGGACACAGCCTGCAAAAGAAATGATCCAACATA
>JASKGM010000005.1:633240-660067 GCA_034509205.1 Ceratonia siliqua | reverse complement strand
TTCTACTAAAATACATTCTTTTTTAAGAATCAACTTCTCATTTTATAAAAGTCATTCTTTTTAAAGAACATCCGAACGCCCTTAGTGGATTCATGCATTGGCAACGGATACTCACAAGAGGTGAAAGGGTCCCACCTCTTGTAAGTGGGTCCCACTTCAAACACTTCAAGAAGAAGGCCTTTATATAAAATAAAATTCTTTGGTGCACTCAAATAAGTATGCCGGACTGATCCAACTCAAATCCCAAGTCCCACCAAAACGATGGCATCACTCTATGAAACCTTGTTCCTAAGATTAAAAGGAGAGAAATTTTTTGGTAAATTTGGTTTATATATATATATATATATTTTTAAATCAAAATTAATAATAAATGTATATATAAATATGTTAAAGTTAAAATTTAGTAAGACTCACAACTAATGCATTTATATATATATATATTCATTATTAATTTAATTTATGCATATTTTACAAACTAAATCCATCTACTTAAAAAAATTTTTAAATAAAATAATACTCTATTTTTTATTATATAAAAATCTAAATTATATTTTTGAGTTAATTATTATTTGATGCACATAAGATATTAAACAATAATTTTTTCATATTTTAACTTTATAGCCATATCTTATTCTTATTCGACGTCCTCATGACACTTTTATTATATTCTTTTTTGAAAACTTGTTACAAACATATATTATTTTATTTTATTTATATAATATTTAATAAATATAAATTATTTATATATTTTAAAAAATAAAATTAATTATGATAAAATTTATAAAATTCATTTTATTTTATTTAAAATATAAACTGAATATTGCATAATGTATTATATAAAAAAATTTCAAAATTTTTAACACATGATATAAAAAGAATCATATAATAATTAAAAAAAGATTTTGTTTTCTTAAAACGACACAAGCTTTTTCTCTCTCTAACTGTTGTTATCTGAGTGAGGTACTATCCAAGGTCATCCATAAGTACGGGCATTTTCATTTCTGAATTTTGAAATTGGAACCGCAATTTCTAATTTTTTATTTATATTTTTATTACAAATTATTTCCTCTTTTCAAAATGTATTTTGTCCGTTGGTGAAATGTGGGGCCCCCACTCGTACTGGCCGCACTTGAGTCTGTCCTTCCTCATATACTCCTTCCCCATAAGCCATCTCCATCAGATAAACTATTACACCCTTCCAATCAATTTACCAGACTACCCTCCTCCTTATCTCTCTTCCGCTGCCCCGTCCTTACATGTCCTTTTCCGTACGGAAGTTATTGCTACTGCCAAATGTCTTATATGCCCCCACCCTCCTTACATCATAAATAAAAATTTAATTTAATAAAATATAACATTATACTAATAAGTGTTAATTTAATTTAAATCCAATGATATATTATCTTATTTCATATAAATTGATATATTTAATCAAAATAATATACCATTTTACTGCATTATATGAGCACAAATGATATGATATATTTATTATGAAACATTTTAAGTTACAATTGTAAGTGAGAATATATTATTTTATTATTTGTTATATTTTTATATTAATTAATTAATTATTATATTATTTTTTAAAAAAAAATTTTAAATATTTTTTACTTATCATGAATAGTATTACAAAATTATGAATAAATAATATACAAAAATTTAAAAAAAAATTTAAAATATTCAAAAAAATTTTAAAAATTTTTTTTAAAAATATATAATATAACAAATAATTAATTAACATTAAAAAATAAAAAATTGAGACAAAAACATAAAAAATAATAAATCGACATTACCTAATTTATCTTACAACCCAAAATAAGATTGTAGTACAGTAAATCCATTTATTATATATAATTTTCTTAATATACCAATCACCCTTTACAACCCTCATCAAAGCTATAGCTAAAACTCAAGTTACTTCTACAAAAAAAAAATTATAACTTAAGTTCATTAAAATTTTAGCATATACTATGAAATTTTTAAATATTTAATTTATTAAAAATAAATAGAATAATTCATTTTAAATAAATATATAAATATTAAAAATAAAAATTTATTTAACATGTTTATCTATAATGTACTTATCTTTGAAGATAAGCTTTTTTGGGACAAATTTTTGCATTTTGTAAGTTAAATAAAAATGGAGAACATTCTTACAAGTTTTGAACTCGGTGATTTTTGGGCGATAAGAGGGATAGTTCTGTCTGTTCACTCAGATACAAGCGTAAGTCCACTGTCCACCCACCATCAGGAAGAAGCCAATCAGGGCATTTCGGTCTTTGGGACTTTTCCATGTTCCTCAGTCGCTCCTCTAACTTCCGTTAACGGTTACTCATTAGGAGCAAAATCCCATCTTGATTCTACAACAACCACGTTTCTCTGCGAAACCTTGAAGCTTCTTTCCCTGTATTCTCGCTAATCTTCACGAGAAAGAAGAAAGGAAACACATTTCCAGATATATTTTTCCCTTCCATCATAGTTATGAAGAAGCAAAAATTCCCTGAAACGCAGAACCCATTTGATGTCCTCTCCGAGGAGCTTGTCTTCACCATCCTTGACCTCCTTGATCCGAACCCAGTTGACAAAAAGTCATTTTCGTTAGTCTGTAAATCTTTCTATGCCATCGAAGCCAAACACCGCCGAACCTTGAAACCTCTTCGTTCTGAGCACCTTCCTGCCATCTTAAGTCGGTACCTGTGTGTGACCCATCTTGATCTTTCTCTTTGCCGCCGTGTCACTGATAATTTGCTGAACTTTGTGGCGAACGCTTACAAAGCCACGCTCCAAAGGATTGATCTATCGCGGTCCAAGTTCTTCTCTGGTAATGGGTTGCTGTGTTTAGCTTTTAATTGTAAGAATTTGGTGGAGTTAGACTTATCCAACGCGACGGACCTGAGAGACACGGCGGCTGCTGCGGTGGCTGAGGCCAATAATTTGGAGAAGTTATGGTTGGCGAGGTGCAAGCTAATTACGGATATGGGAATTGGGTGTATTGCAGTTGGGTGCAGGAAGTTGAGGTTGATTTGCTTGAAGTGGTGTGTGGGTGTGGGCGATTTGGGGGTTGAGTTGATAGCTATCAAGTGTAAGGAACTTCGTAGTTTGGATCTCTCTTATTTGCCTGTAAGCTTTTCTCCTCTACTCCATTTTTCTTTCCTCTTTTTAGCTGCTGCTGTTGTTTTCTTCTTTCTTTTGGTTTTCCTTGAAACCAATCTTTTAATCTGGTTATGGATTATTAGTAGCATGAGATACTCCCTGCATATGGTTTAAATATTACGCAATAGGTCCATATATTTTCATTATAAATTGAGATTTCTTAGGTTGGGGTTTGACCTGGTTTGGATTAAATGTCCTGCCTAGGTTTAATGAGACATCAATGTTAGTAATTACTAATGATGCTCAGGTTTTTCAACCAGCTGCAGGGGAAAGGAAATAGAGAAACTAAAGTGCTGAAAAAAGTTCATTTCTGTTTCTCGTGGTGAACCTAGAACAAGTGATATTCCTCAAATCCAATGATTAAAAAAAATTAATATTTCAATTAGATCATTTTCAATTTTTCTTTCAAAATTAAGTAGACTGAGTGCTTGATTGTACTATTACTTCTTGAGTTATGTCTTTGCAGTGATCTGGTTGGGAATGAGGTAACTAATTTTATATATTTCTTGTGTTGTAAGCAGATCACGGATAAATGTCTCTCGTCCATCTTTAAATTGCAATATCTTGAAGATTTGGTTCTTGAAGGATGCTTTGGCATTGATGACGACAACCTTGATGTCTTCAAACAAGGGTGCAAGACATTAAAGGTATATACAGTTAGCGGTAAATTTGATTGCACTAATCCGTATGTTGTTCATTTTTCTTGCTTTCAGCATGCCTTTTTTTAATCCCTTTGGCTGTATTTAGTTACCTAACGAATCCAGCAATGTTTCATTCTGCAGAAACTTGATGTCTCTGGTTGTCAAAACATAAGTCACATTGGTCTGTCAGTACTAACAAGCAGTTCTGGATGTCTAGAGCAACTTAACTTAGCAGATGGTTTTCCTGTAATCTTCTGCTTCTTTGTAAAATTTTCAATTACTTGAAGATTTCAACTATGGCTAATTGTTTTAAGTTGATGATCCAGGTGACTCTTGCTCTGGCTGATGGTTTGACCAAACTTTCCATGTTGCAATCAATCATATTAGATGGTTGCCTGGTTACTTCTGTTGGATTAATGACCATTGGAAATTCATCCATGTCACTGAGGGAGCTGAGTCTAAGCAAATGTGTGGGAGTGACAGATGAAGCTCTCTCATTCCTTGTGTCAAAACACAAAGATTTAAGAAAGCTAGATGTCACATGCTGCCGCAAGATAACTAATGTTTCTATTGCCAGCATTGCAAATTCATGCATTAGCCTTACTTCTCTCAAAATGGAGTCATGTACCCTAGTTCCAAGAGAAGCCTTCATCTTGATTGGACAGAGATGCCATTCTCTTGAGGAGCTTGACCTAACTGATAATGAAATTGATGACGAAGGTTTTCCTCTCCCTCTACTTTTTCAGAATTATGAACTACCATGTCAACTGCTATACTTACCATCTCTTCCTGCAGGTCTTAACTCCATTTCTCGTTGTGCCAGACTCTCCAACCTAAAATTAGGAATCTGTCTGAACATAACTGACGGGGGACTTGCCTATGTTGGCATGTGCTGCTCAAATTTGAAGGAGCTAGATCTCTACAGGTTTGTGTGTTTGAAATTTATGAGCTTTCGCTTTGCTTTATTCCTGTCATCAGATGAACAATCTCGACAATGATTTTGAGAAATTACAGATCACACCTACTGGAAAGGAGTTAAAGTGAGCTGAAGTAATTAAAACTTCAGGGATCTCATCCTTAGCTTCCTTTCTAGATTTTGAGCTTGTTCTTGGTTCATGTCCTCTTTTGACCCTAATAGAAAGGATCGTGATTGGCTCATTAATAGGTTGCAACCATACAAGTTGGTCCATGAGCCTATTGCTGATTTATTTTTTAGAGATTCTAATAAATAAGCTGACACTATCTCTTGAAACTTGAAAGCAACTATAGTTTACTGGGATTCTATAAACTAACAAAAAAGCCAATGCAGTTCCTCTTGCTAATTTAAAAAAAAATTATATATATATAATTTCCTGGTAATAAAACAATACTCTTTACATTAACTATTAGAATACCTAACGGGCAACCTTTAAAAGCTAATAAGCTGGCTTTGGTAAGATTTGGGTTTGGCTTGTTGATCAAATGAGTTTAAAATCAGTCTAAACTCTTATGCTTAGCTTATTTCTAATTATCAATTGTTATCAATGGTCAGTTACCAAGATTATATTGTTTGTTCAGGTCTACGGGAATAACAGATTCAGGCATTTCAGCAATTGCTTGTGGTTGCCCTGACCTTGAGATGATTAATACATCTTATTGCAGAGGCATCACTGATAGCTCCTTAATATCCTTGTCACAATGCTCAAAGTTGAAAACACTTGAAATTCGTGGGTGTCCTATTGTGACATCGACAGGCATAGCAGCTATTGCAAAGAAATGCAACCAACTTAATCGCTTAGACATAAAGAAGTGTCACAACATTGATGATAGAGGGATGATTTCACTAGTTCATTTCTCCCAAAATTTAAGACAGGTAGGTTTTCTTTCTCACTTTTTTGTGATACATAACACATGCAAGAAATCTTTTTTTTTTTCCCTGTTCATTTGGCTCCAACTAGGGTTCGAACTCACAACCCGCAACCTTTAACTCTGGAGACAAATCCAATACCACTGAGCCAAAGATGCAAGAAAATAAGAGATCTTTACTATGACTCTAATGCGGGTGTCTTTCATTACAGATAAATTTGTCATATAGCTCAATTACAGATGTGGGGCTACTTTCACTTGCAAGCCTCAGTTGCCTACAGACCTTTACTGTTCTTCACTTGAAGGGCTTGACTCCAAGAGGGCTGGCTGCCGCCTTATTGGCTTGTGGAGGGCTAACAAAAGTGAAGCTCCATCTTTCATTAAGATCGTTGTTACCTGAGCCTCTTATCAAACATATAGAGGCACGAGGCTGTGTGTTTGAATGGAAAAATAAAGTGTTTCAGGTATGTTCATCAGTGCATGTTGGTTTCCTGTCTAAAGATGTAGCAAAATACTATAATCAACTGCGAAATTAAACACGTTAGTCTAATTTTATCAAGATTAGAAAAAAAAGAAGAGCAGTGGGCAAGGACTGAAATTTTGGAAGTTACACCTGCTTTCCTCAAGCAATGAAAGTGTGGCGGCATTGCTAAGTGATGGGTATTTAGCACCCGGCCGTTGGATTATTTGGGCCTGACTAAAATTTGAACTTGGACTTCATTATTAGGTCCGAGGGCTAGCTTGGGCTCAAATTTTACAAATTGGGCCTACCCAGCCTGGCCATCTATAATATTATAAATGTAATAAAATGTGCCTAAATACAAGTAGAGAAAATATTATAAAAAAAATTAAAAAATCTATTAAAAAGGTTTGGGCCAAGCCAGGCCAAGAGTTTCGGCCGGTATAAGTGGCTCAACTCAATTTTTGCCGACCCCTTTGTTGTATCCAGGCCCTCTCTATATACACTTCTGTTTATGAGGACGAGGAGAAGTAAGCTCATCAACTTCAAGTTCCAAAGCAACTATTAGTTGTTAGAGTATTTCCATAATCTGAAAATTTTAATTGTAATCAACCAGAAGCGAGGCTAATTTGCAGTCCAAGTTTACTAAACTGTGGACTTTATGATTATCATACTTAACATAGCCAAACTTAAGATTATTTTTGTACCATTGGCAGGCTGAACTGGACCCCAAGTGTTGGAAATTACAGTTGGAAGACCTGACTCAGTAGAGCTTTTTCAACCTGTTTATGTTGAGAAAGACTTCCACGTCATAGGAAATACAAGTTGGTGAGGTGAAGGCACTGAAGGGTGTCGTGTGTATCAGAGGATAATCCAAACCCAATTTATTTTGGCACTGTTCCTAGAATACAAAAATTAAAAGAAAAAGGGAAACTCAGTTTTTGTATGTACTCTTCATTTCAAGTATTCTGTTTCTCTTCAGAAACTTTGTAACTGTTCAGACACATGAAGAATGGAAGATATTTCAAATATGGAAGAATCTGGCCTACTCAGGAGTAGGAGTACTCCTGAGCGACTTTTTGGTTAATAAAAAATTCAAGAACAAAATGCTGCAATGATCAAATGGTTAATATTAAGTGAAACAATATTTAATGGCTGAGATAACTCCTAGGAAAAGAGTAGCACAGGAAAAGCCAATATGTTGCTCTTCCCTTGGGCTTCCTCCTTCTCCAAGTCCCAGTGGACCCAGTCCCCTCTTGAAGCAAAACGAAGTTTAATTATCTATATTAATATATATGATTTGTTTTTTTTTTTTTTTTGTGTAGTACCATAAAAGTATTCTCAAACTAAATTATGCGTCTATCAATCATTTGGAGCAAAACGAATGATACAAGACCACTTGGGTGAATGGGTGGCTGGAATCTCTAAATATGTGTGGCTTTGGCTCGGTTACACTTTATGTTGCATAGGTATAGCCGTACAGGTAAGCAGGAATAATTAAAACCCACTTAAATCAAGTCATCAAACCAAATTAAAGTACCAAAAATCGATTTATTTCAGTTTTTTTTTTCAAATTTTTATTTAGTTTTCGATTAAATAATGAATCTAACTAAATTCAATCCATCGGATAGTCAAATATAAAATACAATAATTTTTTAAAAATAAAAAATGAATAATGTATATCATATAAATAATGAAATTTTATAATATATATCAACTCTTGCAACAATTAAAATATATAATAAACATTCTATAATTAAAATATACTCATTTTCTAACATATCTTTGTTTGCTTTCTCTGTTTCTAGAGATATTTTGGCAATTTTAAGTGAAATATTCTCTTCATTTTCATTCCTTTTCATATTCTTCTTTGTTTGCCAAACAAGATAATACCGAAATCCATTCCTTCCACTCTCACCTGTTCCAAAGTGTTAGTGTGATAACTGCAAGCATAATTGACCTCTTAAAATCCGATAAATTTTAATCTTTTCATTTTCATCCCAACCAGATACATCCTCATGGCAAAATAACAATCAGTGATAAATTGACGGCATTATCTGCACAATGTTGAAAAGGAAGTATATGATACGTGTGATCAATCCATCTGCACTAATTACATAATCCATTTAGTACCACATTTTGGTCATTTTCCATGCATATCAGTTGAAGCCAGTTAAAATTCCAATCGAGTCAGTTCTAGCTTCTCCCTTGTAAATACCACAAAACGAACATAAAAGTAAACAAATAATAAAAAAAAGAAGTTCAAACTTGTCTGCCTCTGCCCTTGCACAAAGACCCCACAATACACATACAGCAGCGATAACAAATTCAGAGTAGAGGAATAGTTTTATAAATTATTATACCATCCAAGACCAAGGTTACATCACTAACTTGAATGCCCTTGCACAAAGATCGCACAAGGCCCAAATTTTGATACAAATTACAATCTACAACAACAATTATCATTTAAGATTTTCTCCTACGGGTACAGGAGATAATGATCAGCGCCAGAATTGTTGACCATAAAATTCTAGAATCTACTAGCCAGCATGAACGAACGCAGTCCAGAAAACAAGAGATTTTCAAAAATTAACAAGGTATAAAGGTATATCTCTCTCATAAGTATAACCTCCCCCTCCCTTACAATCTCTCTCCTATAGTGAATGATTTGGTGAGGACAAATTCCAAATAACAACCATGCAAGGCCCAGTGCATATGCTTGGACTCCGTTTCAAGGGCATAAACCAACTTCTAATGGGCAATATACCCATTAGAGATCATCCTGTCAATAGTTGAAGCTGAAATATCCAAATAAAAACAATAAATGAACAAGAACACATTCACTGCATACAACTCACAATAGGTCGACAGAAGCATTCAGGATAACATAAAGAATATTCAGTAGCAACCACTATAATTTAAGCGGACTAATCCGAAGAATCAATCAAAAGAAATTTCCACTAAAAAGGATAAACATCAAAAGTAGAATTCTTAAGTTATTGAAGTTCCTCAACAACAGTGCAGAGATCGTTATAAAGACTGAGGAGGTTCATATAATATAACTACTTACATGCCCTGTTGAAGATAGACAACCAACAAATGGTGCACTCAAAAGAAGATTTCGTGTGTGCTTCCGCTGAAACCCAAATCATGGCAAATATGGCAAACGCATCAATAACTGGGACTGGGTCTCGCAATCTCCCAACCAAATCTTTTTCGATAAAAGGTCTCACGACCAAAACCTGTATGATACACACATATCATCAATATATATACACATAAAAACATCACAGATCCTACAACTCATGCACATGGGCAACACAGGACAAGAACAAGAGCCCTGAGATGCTTTGCCCCAAATTAAACAGGACCTAGATGAAAAGTGCTGGCACCATGATCACCACCTCTTTCACAGCCACAGAGCAAGCGTAATGGATGGAGACAATATTGAACATGCAAGCATAGGCTCAAAGGACCCCTATCACCATTATGAACTATAAACAGGAAGGAAAATAATAAAGGGTAGAATATTAGTGCAAATAAAATTTAATAAAAAATCAATTACAGACAACAAACTGGTATGCAAAAAGTACTTACTTTTAGCCTGAAGAAATTTCTAAAAATAAAGATGATATTAAAACAAAATATTGCTAAACAAATCACTACACGTCAGTTGCTAAGAGATCTGTCCATACACCAAATCAAGTTTACTCGCAATTTAAACCATTCATACTACTCAATCAATATAGACCATCCAACAAAGGGGCAGTTATAATCCTAGATGGAAAAAAGAAACAACAAAATCAACAAAACCAATTGCTGAAAAGTTATCTTTACCATATATAACAAAACCAATTGCTGTATTCATCAGAGTGGACATAATACTTCAACTAAAAAAAAAAAAACTAATAATCATTTAACAAATAGCTCAATGAGCAAAGGGACACGAATTCAGTAGCTACTACCAATAAGCAAGCAATAATATGTTCAATTGGATCAGGATTTTAACCTTTATATAACAGAGTATTTGCCTGGCTGAGTTCCACCAGGAAGTTGTAAAGCCTGATTTGTAATGTCTTCCAGAACACGCTTCAATTCAGCTTTAGCTCTCTTCACAGACTGCTCACTGGGACCCTCAATGAACAGGTAAAGTTTGCGTTCTCCAGGTCCTGGGATCTTGCCAGGTGGGAAATACTGCCCCCTAGTGGTAATAGCAGCTCCAGTCCACTCAGAAATTGGGCCCAAAGTCTCCTTGTGTGTGACTTTCCACCGAGCATTCTGGGGGAAATCATTTATCTCCAATTCTGCTTCATAATGCTCAGGTATCGCATCAGCTTGTATCTTAGCTAAGTTGTGTTGCAGGTTTATAGCAGCTAATGCAGCCCTAGCTGCCCCTTCGTTAGGAACAAGGGGCAACCCAGTCCCAGGCAAAGCTGCTGCAGTCTGAAGACCAAGAACAGCTGGCAAAGAAACAGGTAGTCCACCATTTGAAATCAGCTGGCCAGCAGAAATGGGTGCAGACATTGCAGGTGAATTCACTTTCGAGGCAGCAACAAGAATCTGCGCAAGAGCTGGATGCTGAGAGATGTCACCTCCTGCCTTCCTGATACCTTCATCTTCATCTTCAGAATCTGATTTGTCTTCCTCAAACCCATATTCTTTGGCTTGTGCTTTCTTTGCAGCTCTCCTCACTTCATCTTCCTCTTCATTAAATTTAAAACCACTGCCTCCATAACCAGTCCCATGGGCTTGCTCAAGTCCTTGATTCACTTTTGCCATAAAGCTATCAGCAAGAGCTTTAAGGTCATTAGGAACAATTTGTTCAGATAGCTCCAGGGCTTTCAGCAGATCTGGAGCATATCTTGCATCTTCCTCAGAAATAAATGTAATAGCACAACCCTTCCTACCAGCCCGTCCAGTCCGTCCAACACGATGTACATAATCTTCGTAGTGGTTCGGAACATCAAAATTGATCACCAATTCAAGCTCCTTGACATCCAAACCCCTGGCAGCAACACTTGTTGCAATCAACAAATTGCAAACGTTGCTTTTAAAATCAGAAATTGTGGATTCACGGTCTGTTTGATCCTTAGCCCCGTGAAGAGAAAGGCATGGATAACCATGCCTAAGCAAATCTTTGAACAAAGCATCACATCTCTCCTGTGAGTGGACAAATATCAAAATTTTTCCTTTCTCATACCATTCCCCTAATATTTCTAAAAGCCTCAAAAACCTCTCATTTTCTGGTCTCACCTCAACTAGCTGTGTTATGTCCTTGTTTACAACACTCCTCCCACCAACTTGTACTTCAACGGGCTTATTCAAAACCTTACGAGCCAGAATTTCAACCTGTCGAGGGAAAGTGGCAGAGAAGAGAACGGTTTGACGATCCGGACGAATATTCTGAACAATTCGAGTGATTTGAGGTTCAAAGCCCATGTCAAACATCCGATCAGCCTCATCCATGACCAGAAAAGTGACTCTACGCAGGTTAGTTATTTTTCCACCACTAGTGCAAAGTATGTCAATCATCCTACCTGGAGTACAAACCACAATCTCAACACCACGTTTCAACTCACTGATTTGTTGGGCAACACCAGAACCTCCATAGACAGGCACACACCTGAGACCCAAAACCTTCGTAAACTTTTTTATATCACTCTGAATCTGTTGAACAAGCTCCCTTGTAGGGGCCATTATAAGCCCAATAGGTCCTTCTCCTGCAACAACTGGTGGCTGATCCTTAATGTGCCTCAACATTGGAAGAACAAATGCGAGTGTTTTGCCTGACCCAGTTTTAGCAATGCCTATGCAGTCTCGACCACTCATAATTATAGGCAGTGCCTGAGCTTGAATAGGCATTGGCTTTTCAAAGTTAAGCTTTTTTATTGTCTCTAAAATTTTGCTAGTGAGCCCAGTCTGATGCCATGATTTTACAGGCTTGGGCACATCCTTTCCATGTATCTTTAACTCCAACTGCTTCCTGTATGCTGCAACTTCTTCAGGAGTCATCTTTGAGATCTCCCTCACTTCAATATAAAAAATTTTCTTGAATGGTTCATAATCAATTTTTGAGTGGTCAACTATAGAAAGCTTCTCGGCTTTAGTCTTCTTCACTCTTTTCATGAATTCATCATCATCTTCATCTTCTAACGGGTCGCCCTCATTTTCAAGGTCTGCATAATCAGAGTCTGACTCTCCACCAGGAATTATTCTCCCAATCGATTTATTTGAACCTTTTCTTGGTTGCCCACGATGACTTTGCTCATCCACTTCATCTTCGGTCTTCAAGTCAGAGGTCTTCAAGTCAGCACCTTTATCAGCAGTGGAAGGAGCCACAACATTGTTCAACTTTTCAACTTCAGGAAGTACCATAGAATTCATGAAAGCATCCAATGGATCAATTTCCTCATCTGCAGGAGCACTAGCAGTTCCATCTGGTAAATTAGAAACAATTATTCCATCACTAACATCTGCTTCCATCAAATCCCTACGTTCTTTATCAGCAAATTTGCCATCTTCATCTACTTCCATGGCTGTATTTGGTTTCCCTGTAGTGGGTCCTTCTTCATCATCAGATTCCCCTTCAAGCGTCCAGGTCTTTCCTGACTTGGGTTCATTGGTACTTGCTTCACCATGATTTTCTCTCTCAGCTTCTTCCCTCTTCCTTCTCAGCTCTTGCCACTCCTGGACTCTCCTCCTCCTCTTTTCCATTTCTTCATCCAACCTCTTATGTTCATCCTCCATCACCTCTTCACGGGTGGGATTTCTCTTTTTGGTATCTGAGTCATCTTGGCCAATTTTTTTCCTTGGGCTTGCTTCAATATTATCAATTTGCCTGTTTGATTTGCTGGTGCTCCGCTCACGCTCTCTCCCTTTGCAATCATCATCATCTTTCCTGTGTCGTTTCCTATCCTTCTCCCTGTCCCTAGAATCATCATTGCTATAGTCACTATCAACTTCCCTACGCTTCTCCCTTTCATGTACTCTCCTCTCTCTTTCCCTTTCTCGCTCTTTCTCACGCTCCCTTCTATCTCTTTCTCTTTCTCTATCTCTCTCCCTCTCCCATGTTTCTTTCTCCCTCGCCCTGACTCTCCGCTCCCTTTCCCTGTCTTCCCTGCCTCCTTCCCTTTTCTTGTTCCGAGCTCTTTCTCTTTCATCATCCTGAACTCGCGTCTTACCTCTGCGCTTCTGCCTGTCTCTATCATACGATTCATACCTGTCTTCAAAATCACTACTCTTCTCTCTATCATTGCGATCCTTCTTGTCCCTGTCCCTGTGTCTCTCTTCATTCTTATCCTTATCTCTTTCTCCAGTTCTATTACGGTCACGATGGCTCCTCTTGTAATCCTCATCCTTTGTCTTAGAATCTTCCTTCCTGGATTTATGGTCACAACGGCTCCTCTTGGTATCCTCTTCCTTCGTCTTAGAATCTTTCTTCCTAGATTTATGCTTTCCCTCGTCCATTTCTTTCAGCCATAAGATTCAGACATGTTAGAATTAGCAGCATTCTACAGAAATAGAAACTATCTCGATTCTAAATAATAATTAGTGATTTTGAAATCATTAAGAGCAACAAATAAAAAAATATATAAAAAAATAGAAAAAATTGTATGGATCCAACTAAAGATATCTGGATAGGGCATTACTTTCGTAATGATACAGTTGCAAATGGAAACCTTATCCTCGACTGAACAGAGAGAGAATAAAAAGGAGGAACTTACCATGAAGGTCGACACAGGTAAAAACAAGGTAGAGAACAGTTTTGTATCACAGGTGAAAGTAGATAAAAAGAACGTAGGTGAAACTGATTCCAAAGTTTATTTATTAAGCCAAATTTCATACAAGCCCTAATTGCTATGGTTTTGCGATACTGGTCAATCTAGTTGTACTAGCCCCTTTCGTGTATAAAGTCATCTCTCAAAGAGAGAGAAAGAATGGGGGGATTTCAAAACCCTAACACTAACTCGCTGAATGCAATAGAGATACGAAAATGTCAAGCTCACCCAATTCAACAACTTCGAGTTAGAAAAAAAAAAATCCACCTTTAAATTTCGTATATTTTTGCAACGGAAGAATTTCCACAGAAATCAGATAGCACCATGAATTGCTGGTAGAGAGCATTGAAACATTGAGGGAAATCTGGAAACAAGCACCTGAAATTGAAGCGAAATTCAGAAATGCGTTGAGAATCAAAATTGACAGAATTCAGAGACTCAAGACTCGATACTTGAAGTTGAAATGGAGGGCGTATAAAGCAATTAGATTATCTATGATTTTTTATTGAGATTCCAGTTTTTGATCAGCAATCCTCCATCGACTCTTCAACTTATACTGACGAACAATGCTTATAAAGTGTGGATCATATGAGACAATCTGAATTTACTACATCTCACTTAGCTTTTCTTTTCTTGATATTATGCTTACGTCAATATGCATATTTACTTTGAAGGATTTATCTATCCAATAATCTTGAATAGACTTATTAAAAATTAAGTTATTTTGTCTTTATTTTATTTTATCGTGAATAATTTTTTTTAATTTTAATTTTAATAAAATTAAATTGTTAAAAATAAAATTATAAAAATCTTAATTTTAATTTTAATAAATTAAAAATATTCAAAATATAATTAAGTTTAATATATATATTTATAATTTATATTAATATTAATTTAAAAAAATTTAAATTTATAAAAGGATATGATCAGCCTTAATTAAAATAAATAAATAAAAGGACTGCTTGAGCTGGTCGACTGGATCACGGACTATTAGTATAAATAGCAATTTTAGGGATTTGAAAATTAAGTGGGGGCTAGGGTTTAGCTAGATGCAAAGGGAGGACGATTTCTAAGGTAAGATTCATTAATTTCCCTTCTTAAAATGTCATTCTTTGGTTTAGATTCAGCTTATTTATTCTTTATATATGAATCTTCTTCGTTCTTTGTTACTACAAAGGAAATCCTAGAATCTGCCTAGATGGAAACGTCGTGATTACCGCAAATAGGATCCTTGCAAAATTCAATGGTAATGTTTTGGAATGTTCAAAACATGAATCTGGCACTCAGGCTATTATTACGGTAGTTCTTGCTCTAAGCTTGAGTCAAGGAGTGTGTACCTAGAGAATCACCATTTTGCATAAATATTTCAATTTATTTTCAAAAAATATTGTTATTCCTTCTGTTTTAAATTATTTATCATTTTATGAGCTTTATTTTATTTTAAATTATCTGTAATTTTACATTACCAATGAAGCATTAATTGTTATTTTTTCAACATTACCCATATTTATTGTTATCTTCAATAGAGTAGTAACAAGAGTTTAAGTTGACTTTAATAAAGATAATTTAGTCAAATACAATTATTTTTTGTTAGAATTAAGATTATTTAATAGTTATCTTAATTATTCATTACCTTAAACGACATATAATTTAAAACGGAAGGAGTAATTGATTTCATAGATAATATTAAACATGAACAACGAGGTCTTAATTTTAGAGAAGGAAAATTTTAGTTTATTTTAAAATTTTGAAATCTACATCTACATGTATCTGTCTCTGAGGCTTTCAGTGTATAGAGAATATCTCTATACCTTGTGTCAGTCACACTTTAGATTCGGGGTATGACAAATTTGGAGTTTCAAAAAACAAAGATATCATAAAAAAATAGGAATCAATCATTATTTCAAAAACATAAAAGGATCAATAGAGTATTATCATTAAGTCATACTCAAACCAACCTAACAACAATGGATATAGCCTCACCCAATCAGAAAAGAATAAACATGGAAACATAGGATTATAGGCATCAAAGATTACTTATCCGTCTTGACGAATATGCATATTATGCATATATGCAACTATGTTTTGTCCAATTTTATCACATGATGCATATTGTTCAATTATATTCAGTATCTTATGCATGATGCGAGCCTACCAAAGAATCTTCTCAATATGATGAAATAGGTAATTCAGAGCTAGTCCTTTGGGTTCTAAGCAGTATGGAGCCCTAGGTGCACTTGGGTGTTATACACTTTAAGTTCTCTACAATCTCAAAATAAAGTTTTCAAAGGCATTTCAAAACATTCATAAAATTAGAACGAACATATTGAAGTTCCATATAAGTAGAGTTCTTGGCAGTTCAATCATTAAAACAGATAATTCACTTAAGTTTAATTAGACACATAATATTACAAGCAGTTTAAATATTTCATTCCAAAGGGGATATCTTCACATTCTAAAGATGATCATACCCCAAAATGCGTATTTTAGAATAACATAATTATAACTCAAAGGATGTTTTTCAAAATATTAGAGTTGTACCCCCAAAGGTGTCTTTTGAAATAATAGAATTCTTATAAAAAATGTATTTTTCAACTATACAAATTGTACCCAATAGGGTAATTTTCATACAAACAGTTCATGCCCGAAGGTGATTTTCATAAATACAGTTTGCATTCACAAGACAAAACCAGATTGAAACACATGTTTCAATACACGTAAAAATAACATAAGGCATACTTACAGCCATACAACCATTTCATAGTTACTATAAGATATAAATCCCACTCATAAGTTTAGGTGAACGCTACCATGGTAATATCCAAATGTCATATTCGTGTTACACGTTGTTCAAGCTATAACAATACATATAGCAAATGTCTATCAGTATATTCATAGATTAAACAATCCTATATTTCTACAAATAATTCACTCTATGCTAACTCGAAGCTTCGGGTATATACTAGAATTCAAAGGAAAGTAAAAGGAATCCAACGGATATGAACATGAGTGTTAGGGAAACATATAATTAACTTTGGTAATGTCATTCATTTTCTAATCAATAAATAGGGTCAAAATTACGAGCAAGCATGTCCTTGATACATATGACTCATATTCAGACCCAAACCACATAATTCAGGTGATAACGGAAGGAAAGTGAGTAATCATGGCCTAAAATCAAGTGTCTAAGGCATATGAATCGTAAATCTTACCTTATAATTGGTCCCCCCACGCCTCCTAGTTGAAACACTATGTTTTCTACAAATTTTAGCACATTATATTTATAGCATCACGTTTATATAGCTCGGTTGACTTGAAAAGAATGTTCTGCTGCCCTAACTGATAAATCTGATCAACCAAATAGGGTGTTTCTTGCCCATTTCACAATTTTTTTTTCAAAGGATTAACTCCAACAACTTATTAATTACTTTAAATCTCAAATTTTTATCACAACTTGTATTTGGATCGATTGTTCACTTAACTAATCCTAATTAAAGCAAAATTTGTAAAAGTCATTTCAATATATGTGTTAAATCATTTACCTATGTGAACCCAATTAACAAAAACAAAAACTTTTATTTGACATTCAACATGGCTTTTGGTATCAATTAAATGCATTGGTGGATTTTCTTTTTTGGTTTTTTTACTTTCTCTTTCTAAATCTCCATCTTTTTTCTTTCTTGCCTTCTCCATCATTTGTCCTTAAATTTGTTTCTCTCATGACTTTTTTCTTATTTTCTTTTCTTTCTTCCCCTACCTCGACTTCTTTCTCTCTTTCGATTACCCTTTCTTGTTGTCTCCATCATTTCTCTCTAAAATTTCCTCCTCATGCTAACTTCCTAATACTTCCGACCAGCATTTCAGTGAAGCTCCAAGTGTTTACCTTAATCTTAATCTTAATATAGCCATAGCCCATGTTCAAGCTTTAACTAGAAAAGGCTAAGATCATGTTTGTGATTTGTTTCATCCTTTTAATCATATTACTATTCTTGATTAGTGTAATATATTAGCTAAGTCTATATTAAATATTTTCTATTTTAAAAATTCTACTATCTTTTAAACATCCTCTCACAGTTTTTCATAAAACCATAAACTTCAGTTCATTAATTCCCACATGACTCACTCATTATTATTATTATTATTTTCTTTATTTGTTTCATAAAAAACTATGAGGGTGTATTTATAGTGAGTATAGCCTTTCTGTCTATATTTAACTATCCAATAATCTTGTTTTGTGTGAATAAGCTTATTAAAAATAAAAAATAAAAAATAAAAAGAGTGGTGCCTACAAAATAATAATAATAATAAGTTAATTCTGCACAAGTAATTTAAGGATACTCTGGAATTATTAGAAGTGACAAAAATACTAGTAAGTCAAGGTCCCACCGGGAGTCGAACCCAGGTCGCTGGATTCAAAGTCCAGAGTGCTAACCACTACACCATGGAACCCCGGGCTTCATATTTAATTGACCAATTATTATTGAAAGTTTAACAAAATATTTGAAGAGAAATAAAAATCACTAATTCATGATGATAGAGGTTCAAATTTAATATAATATAATGAATGTGGTGATATGATTTTGTCATTTTATTTATTTATCAAAATAGCATTATTCTATTCTAATTTCTAAATGGGTTGGTAGTTGGTTCCATAAACTTTGATAGGCATCAATGTCACAATAAAGTAAGTCTTAAACTAATATTAATTATATATTATATTTAATATATTTTTAAAAGTTTTTAATGTTATGTGATTGGGTATTTAAGAGATTCAATTAAATGTTTAGGTATTCAATCTGAGACTGGATATTTAATTGTATTGAAGAAACAAGGAATTGAAATATTCATTTATAATTTTTTAGATATTTATTATTTATTAATGTCTATTAATAAACGTGACATTTAGTTGTCAAATAACATGATAACAAATACCTAAAGAATTATACTTAAATTTTGTCTATATTGAATAATTTTTCATGATATTCAATATTTTTTGTGTAGTATTAACCTGAAATATTATTTTAAAATTATTTAAATACAAAAGAAGTCATTAGAGACAAATTTAGAATGTGATAATAATAATTAAACTAAAGTCATCTTTCCAAAATTCTAATCCATGAAAATTAAGGGTCCATTTTGTGTTCAAGGAAAAATGAGTTTTCAAAAATACTTTTGTGATTTTTTGTTGTTTAATTTAAAAGAAAAATTAATCATCAAAAAGTTTTTAAAAAAAATTCAACTGAATGGGAAAATGATTTACTATTTTCAGAAGAAAAAACCATTTTTTACTCTTCAATTCACAGCCCTCAATAATCTTCGTTTTGTTTCACCTTTAATTTCTAATTTCTTATTGTGACTCAACATTCAAATTAAGTTCTCAATAAGGATTTAGACTTGATTCACAATTTTAAAACGGTCACAACTCTAATTTAATAATAAAATATATTTTTTATATAATAAATCAAACCATAAAAATACTTTCTACTAATTTTTGAAATAACAAAAAATTTTAAAAATATTTCGATCGTGTTTTTATCGAAATAATCGCACCCTAAATAATAAATAAAAAGGAATGAAATTTACCAAAACCCATTTAGAAACGGTCCAATGAAATAGTGAGAGACGCAGCAATTTCGTACAATCGTGCCACATAATCCGACAGATGGCTAGACAGAGAACGCCTTCCAATAACATATCAACTATCATCCTCTGCTTCCAGCCGCCTGTCCTTCGTGTACTGGTCAAACCCACAAGCCTTGACCCAAAATGGTTTTCCACGGTCAAACTTCTCCTTTTAGCTTCTCCGAAGTAGCTTCCATGACTTTCTTGCTCAAGCCTCACCACCATAAAGGGCTGCTAATTACTTCTTCTCTGATCTCTCAAGTCATATCCAAGCTTTTCCTCACTACCGCCAACCCAATTCATGAGGACCTCTTTCACTAAACTCCTTTCCACCAATAACTTTACCATGGATGATAACTGGGGAACTTCTGAGTTTAAAGACGATAGAGTTGGAACTGAAGCTCCAAAATTCAAGTCAGTTCCACCTTCTTCATTACCCATCTCTCCTTCCTCAGTTTCTCCTTCTTCTTATTTTGCTATCCCGTATGGTTTAAGCCCAACAGAGTTCTTAAACTCCCCTATGTTTCTTTCCTCTCCAAATGTAAGTTATAAACTGTCCCTTGCATATTTCTGTGTTTTACAGTTCCAATTTCATGTTTTTTGTCATCGCTGATTGTGGGTTTTCTTTTTCTTTTGTATTTTCCATGTGGGTTTAGATTCTTCCATCTCCTAATAGTGAGGCTTTTGGTGCTCAGACTTTCAACTGGAGAAACAGTTCAAGCGAGGATCAACAAAGTAACAAGGAGGAAGAGAAAACCTACTCTGACTTCTCTTTCCAAGCCCAAACAAAGCCTTCATCCCTCTCTGGATATTCTTCAAGCATGTTTCAAGCGGTAAGTTCCATTCTTATTGTGATTATGATCATTAATTGACTAAACAGTAGTTGGGTTGTGTTTGTTTTCATGGTTATTTATTAGATCATTAAGGATGCTTGGTGACCCTTTCTTGTTGTTTCTGCTGTTCATGACACACTTGGACAAGTTTCTTATATTTGCTTCTGATCTGTGCGGTTTGTGGGGTCATATATAAACCTTATTTTATGGCCCTTTGAATTGTCTTCTTCTTCTGCTTCCTTCTATTTCTCCGTTGTCCTTTTTTGTCAACGTTTGAATAATTAAAACAAGGTTCAAAACTAATAAGTTGAAAGAATCAAACTGAAAAGTATATAAATGTATGTTTCTATGTCCTGACAAACAGTAAACTTTATGTTATTTCTGGATGATTTTAAACTTGTTATTTATTTTTATTTTTTATCTGTCTTTTAATACTTGTTTAATTTGAACAGCAGGAACCACTGAAACTAGAAGCATGGAAATTTAATGAACCCACGCAGCAACCCCATATTTCATCTGAGAAGACGGCAACAAAATCTGAATATCCATCAACTCAGAGCTTCTCCTCAGAAAGGCCTGCAACCAGACCACAAATACAAAGCAATTCGGCTCCTGGTTCTGGTTATTTCAACCACACTAATTCGTCTCAGTCTATTAGAGAGCAAAGGAGGTCAGAAGATGGGTTCAACTGGAGAAAATATGGACAGAAACAAGTAAAAGGAAGCGAAAATCCACGCAGTTATTACAAGTGCACACATCCAAGCTGCTCAATGAAGAAGAAAGTTGAGAGGTCTTTGGATAATGGACAAATTACTGAAATAGTATATAAGGGAAGCCATAACCATCCTAAGCCCCAGTCTACTAGGAGAACAAGTTCTCAAATTCAACCTTCTTCCTCCTGCACCAACTCTGGGGTTTCTGATCAATCAGTGGTGACCCTAGGCAACCCACAATTGGAGCCTGTCTCAATACAAGAAGATTCTTCAATCTCTGTTGGAGAGGAAGACTTTGAGCAAACATCACAAACCTGTTACTCAGGGGGAGATGATGGTGACTTTGGCCCTGAGGCCAAAAGATGGTAAGACCACAGTTTAATAGATTTTTTCTTTTTAAAAAAAATAAATTGAAAAGAGGATTTGATCTAAACATAACTAATGATTATTTGTATTGCAGGAAAGGAGAAAATGAAATTGATGGCTATTCCACCTCTGGGAGTACAACTGTGAGGGAACCAAGAGTTGTAGTTCAAACTACAAGTGAAATTGACATACTTGATGATGGCTATAGGTGGAGGAAATATGGACAGAAAGTAGTCAAAGGAAATCCAAACCCAAGGTATGTAACTGATACAAATCAACACCCTTTAAGGGATTAATTGCCAAATTTTCAATTTCTTTTTGTTATCAAACCCTGTGGTTCGCTTACTTAACTTGTTCAAATTCACTATCTGCAGGAGCTACTACAAATGTACAGCTTCAGGTTGTTCGGTGAGAAAACATGTTGAGCGAGCAGCACATGATATGAAAGCTGTGATCACAACTTATGAAGGGAAGCACAACCATGATGTTCCCGCAGCACGAGGCAGTGGGAGTTATAATGTGAACAGAACTTCACTGAACAATACCAGCAATGTGCCTGCACCTATAAGGCCCTCAACAGTGACCAGTTATTCTAGCTCATCAAGTTTCACAAATTCACTTTACAATCCAAGGCTACCAACATCTGCAAGTCAAGAACCATTTCCACTAGACATGTTGCACAGCCCTGGAAGTTTTGGGTTTTCAGATTTTACTAGGTCTATCGGCTCATTTCACAATCATGCACAATATGCAGATGCTGCATACTCTAAGGCCAAGGATGAGAGGAAGGATGATTCATTCCTTCAGTCATTTCTGCCAAAGAACTTCTAAATTTGGAACAAAAAAGGGAGCATGTAGTCATAGATATGCTTCTGTATAGCATAGAGATTTATAGAAGAACGAAAACAAAGAATCATGAATACTTATATAATTAGCTCAGTAAGATTAGGAACTGTCACAATAGCTCAGTCGGACCATCTATAGCTTGAGAAGAAGTAGGTTTTATTTCAACTTTCAGTTTAATCATAGGAGATACAGAAAACGAGTTGACCGACAAATTTTCATTCTTTTATTGTATTTGTTTAGCTGGAAAAGAAAAGGCTTTCTTCTAACAAGAGTCTTGCTGCATTCATTTACTTTTGATATTGTGTGCTTTGTGTTAGAAACTCTTACCAATTACGTTATCTTTCTACTTCAGTCTTCATTATAGATTATTCTAACAAACTATAAGATTTCTAGAATCTGCATCAACATTTTTACTTCATTAAATTCTCCCAACTCGGGAAAAAAAAAACTGCTTCGCTGGCTGCACGAGTAAATAAGAGAGCACAAACTTATTTTACTACTGGTTATGGTAACTTTGCTATGTTACTGCAATTTTTCAACTCATTGTCCTTGGACATATTCTAATTGTCAAGGTGATAAAATGCTTTGCAGAAACAGATAATAGTAAGTAAAAAAAAAAGAAAAAAAAGTGGCTTCTGATTCAACAAGAAAAAACACACACACACACACACAGCTCAAATGTTCACCCAGCTGAGAAATTAGTCAAAGAATCTAGCTTGAGACCAATATGATTTGAACAAAGTCAAGTTTTTGTTTATTTTTGTAATCAAAAGTTTAAAAAAGTGGAATCTAGTTCTAATGCTTGCGTCTCAAGCACTCGAGTCTTGAAAATTGCATTCATCACTTTATTGTGTGTCTGCCAAATTGGTCACTAGAGGAAGAAGAAGCATTGACACCACCAACATATTTTCTCAAGTAGAAACAAATGAAATTAAGTAGTCGTATATATTTTCTCAGATTTCACTTATGCACAGACGAGGGAGTTTCTTAACTTTCCTCACATAAATTTACACACAAATGCAATTTGTAGATAAATAAATGGAAGTATGAAAGAATAATAATGAAAATTTTGTGGAAGTTCAGATATAAGATTGAGTTGATAGTTTGTAGCCTGAGATGATGGCTGACACTGCTAAACAAAGGAAGGCCAAAACAGACGAGCTAATGGCTGCAGCTGAGGAGTCTGTAAATATATTGTCTGCCCCTTCCCTCATTCTATTTGTTAGTGGAATCGCTGAAGATGCTGATGATATCAAGAGATATGCCATTATCTGCAAACTCAAAACTTTGCCCATCAACGACCTCAACTCAATTCGCTAACATTTTAAAATCTACCAAAGGGAAGATAACATGAAAACCAATAATATGGCTCTAAATTTTGTCTTGTCTACCAAGCTTTGAACCATTCAAAATGAGTGTCTACCACCAAAACATAGGTCATCTGAATTATATAAATTAAGGTCAAGCAACTTTTTTCCTCGTGATTATATTATAGAAGCATTCAGAACCACGTTGAAAGTTCTGTTCCCTTAGAAACGCACTTTTATATTACTTGAAGAAAGAAGTTTTCATTTTCATTCCTTTCGTAGGGGTAACTTCGAAAAGAAGTCTTTTAAGTTACTACCAATCTAACCCTTTCAAAATTGCGTGTAGCTCAACCACATGGATTAATTAAACTTTAATCTTCCTCTACTATATTAGCAACAAAAAGAATTATTAAAGTCCCTTTCAGATTTCAATTCAATGTCAAGATAGTAATAGATTCCTTATCTCACTAGCCAAAATTCAGTGTTAGATTTAATAACAGAGCACCATAGAAACCAAGGTGATTGAAGAAACCTGATCTCCGAAAAAGTCCAATAGCGATGCTGTTCTGGGCTGAAGAAGACTTTTTCCGGTGGAGAGTTCCTGAACTTGACGGAACACTTGGCCTCCTGTGTAGAGTGTCGATAGAATCGCTATAGCCAGGACATACCTATTCCCAATTTGCAATTCCAGTTCAATAAATAAAACCCATAAGCAAAATCAAATTTTGATCAAAACCCAATAATTTTCAATCCAAATCAAGTTTCTAATTAAATTAAAGGAAGAGTGCTCGGGGATTACCTATATTCTTCATATTTATCGAATTCTTTCCAATCGCCATGTTTGTTGCTGGCCATGACGATGAAAGCGATCAAAGACAAAAGCAAAGCAATTGCTCTCAACCCCATTGAGCCTCTCCTGAACAAATCGTCCCTCTTCCATCGCCTCAAGATCCCGGTTACTTCGCCTCCCATTCCCGGTGTTTGGCGGTTCACACTCGGAACAGACGACGCCGGCGTTTGGTTCCCCGGAGAAGACTGGACATTGGTCTTTGTCGCTAAATCGTGGGAACTCGACATCTCCGAGCAAATTAGAATTCAGTGGAAAGCAGAATGGAGAAAAAGAAGGTGGCAGGGGGATCAAATCGTTATGGAAGTTAAAGGAAGAGTCGCGAATGAGCCAGTAAGAGCGCGCGTGAAAAACAACCGTAAAATGACGTGGCGTGAATAGAAGGGCTGGAGTAGGGCGGTTTACGGCAAGGGAGTTAGATATGGGATTGCTGTGCTGTTCTCGTAACCTTTTTCGTTTTGTTTTGCCCAGCTGCATGGTGCTGTTGGTTTGTCAAATGTTAGTTATATAATAATATAATATTTAATTTATTATTTAATAAAAAATTAAAAAAACTACTAAATTAGTATTCACATTCAAAAATAAATAAAAAAGTCTAGAATGTTATATTATCACAAGAAAAAAAAAATTTGAACTATTTTTAGATATGAAAAAAATAATATAATGGCTCAAATGAGTGCTATTTGAGTGTGACGGCTCTCACATTCCATTTCTCGTGATTGTGCTTGGCCATTATGTAATATAAGAGAGTTCGACACACTCAAAAATATTAAACAATTAAGATGTTTATAATAATCTTTTGTCTAATACAAGGTTAAAAAAATAATAATAATTTTCTTTACTAATAACTCAAACATTTTGTATGTTTTTATCCAATACTTGTTTTCATCAATTATGAAAGTTATCCTTTTTTTTTCAAATGAATTATAGAAGTTATGTAAAAGAGAAAAGACGAGAGAGAAAAAAAAAAACACTTTTTGGCACCAGAGAATGCTCGTTCAGTTGAGAAAGGACAGTTTCTGGCTTCATTTCCTTGATACTTGTTTGGGAGTATTTCTAAAAATATTTTTTTATAAAAAAATCTTTTGACATATTATTTTGATCAATTGTTTTCAAAAAATATTTTTTTTTAAATTGTAATTTAGAAAACAAAACAAAAATTATAACAGTTTTTTGTATGTGTTCTTAAATGAAAATACTCTTCCTTCATTTTAAGTTTTCATTAAAAAAATTATTCTCAAAATTTACATTTAAATAAATTTTTTTTTATAAAATTTTTTTATTTTTATTCTAAAAAACTACTTTCAGAAAATAATAAAACCAAACAGCCCTTGTTTCTCATTAATTTCTTTCGTAAAAATGACTTGGTATGTCATATCTAAGGGTGAAAATAGGTCAAACATTGGTTAAAAAATATTAGATATATATGATAAAATCTCGGTCTGAGTCTAGCCTGTTAACTTGATGTAGGCCAAAAAATAGATATGTCTCAGTCTATTGGTCTGTTGGTCTGTTTAAGTCTATTAAAAAATAAGTCAAAAAAAGGCCTTGGCCTATAAAATTAAAAATATGCCTCGGCCTATAAAATTAAAAATATGCCTCGGCCTACAAAGTCAAAGGTAGGTTATTGACTTTTTTTTTAAATAATTAAATATATTAATTCAAATGGTTCATATATGTTAATTAATGATGAGTTAAGAATTTTTATTTGATTTACTAGGTAGGGATGTAAAACAAAATAATCCCACATAAACTCTTCTTATGTTAGATATTTTAAATGGCTAACAAATCTACAGCTTCTAGTTACAAGCTATATTTTCCTATCGAAATTATTGTCTTTATTCAAATATTTGATATGCAGAGATAGAGAGAGAGGAAATGAGAATGAATAATAAATAATAACAACTATTGTATCAACAACTAATAGTTTTGATCTTATCCATTATATAAAAAATTAATTAAAATTTAGGAAAAGAATAAAAAAAATTAATACCCCTTAACCTTGTGAAAAGCAAGAATATAATAATAATAAACAAAGAAACAAGATATAGAGCATGCATTGATAGTATACATAGCTCTTAAAGAATATATAGCATTAAAGCAAAAGCAACACATTCACCAAGCTATAGAAAATCATAATATTTGTAAAATACCAGGAAAGCATATCATATTATATCATGTACTAAGTTATGTATATATATATATATATATATATATATATATATATATATATATACAATAGAGCATATTATTGAACTTTCTTAAAAATTAATTATAAACTGACATAATTAAAGAACAAATTCTCTTATTTGGGAATGAGAGAAATGTTAGACTTTTAGTTATATAAAAAAAGTTAGAAATTAATATATATATATATATATCTATATATATATATATATCTATATATATATATATA
>JASKGM010000005.1:610885-624952 GCA_034509205.1 Ceratonia siliqua | reverse complement strand
AACAAAATATAGCTCGTAGAAAATACCAGAGACCTCCTTGGTAAGCATTGGCAACACATGTCACAGGGTCAAGGATCTATTAGAAGTTTGAAACCAAACATACATCTAGAGACAGGAAGTGTGTGTTGCTTTTTCTTTTTTTTTCTAATCACTGATTATTAATATGTAAACAATGTGATTTATACAAGAGACAAACAACATGAATAGTCAAAGAAATGCAACTCCTACTGCATAGCACCTTCATCTCAACTGCAATGATACTCTATAGAGTCAAAATGCTGTTCTTTCCCTTTATTTTAGATTATATTTTTCCAAACCCCATATAATCAAACTAGGGCCTTAAGTTACAAGCTAATAATTATAAAAGTAGAATGGATGAGAAAATCCTACAAGCTAATACATGACAATGTGAATGGATTAAGTAAAATGATAGTATTGGTACTGTTAAAGACTTATCTCTTATCCTAACTATCCCTTAGAATTATCCTCTTATTTTGTTCTGAAGATAGGAAAGTTAGTTATTAACAGAGTTCTTTGTAATTCATCTTTTATCTCTAGGAGTTTATCTTGTAGTTAACCTCTGTTTTCTGAATATTATAAATAAAGGAAGGTACAGAGGGCTGATCTCTGAAGTGAGTTTTTCTTCAGGCCCTAAGTTCTTCCAGCCATGTGATCTTAACAAGTATATAAAGAAGTTGCAATGAAAAGGCTAATTAACAAATGCCTAAACATACGACTAATGACAGCTGTCCTAATTAATGTCAAATTAAAGGGAAATTCACAGTTCAGTCACAAGGACAAAACTTGGGTTGTCATCTTCTCAAATTCCAGATGACAGGAACACAGGTTATGTAATGGAAAACCAGGATGCTTGATAATTACAAATGTAAGTAGAACTATAGAAATCAACCAACCATCGGATTCAATACAATCCTCATGCTGGGCTGAATGTATTTCCACAGAACTCGAAGAATTCCAGACAACTTCTGGCTGGTCGGACTTAAAGGATCAAGAACTGCATCAATATGAATACTAGAATTTTCACTATTGAGAATAATGGCACTGCACAGAACAAACAATGAAATGAAAATATTAATACCATAGAGTACAGTTAAATCAGCTATCTAAATAGTGAATATTACTTATATTGAGAGCATTGCAACTAAAATCAGTATCAGTATCAGAAATCACTCGTTTACTTTTCAACCTACCTTGTTTTATATTTAGAATGAATGCATCATAACAAACTAAAATTACCTATATTGATCTTTCAATATCTCAAAACGAGCATTTTCAGAACTCCTTTCCCGCATAGCCATTGAAGATGATAAGATCATGACAATATCACTTAAAAATTTACTGCAAGCAACATAAGCAAGCATTCATGAATGATATCCCAAAAAAAAAAAGAATAAGAGGTTGAACCATAAATCTTTATTAAAAAGAGCTATATAAAAACAAGGCTGCATAGAATCAAAATTTCCCAAAAAAAAAAAAAGCCATGGCACATGAAACAAAATAAGACATTAGATAAAATCAATTAGGCAACATATGAAACATAAAACAAGCTGCTTAAAGTAGTATAAAAGGAAATTGTGAAGTGAATTGGAAATCAGAAAGCACATTTGTTTAAATCATGAAACAAAATGAACTGAATCAATTCACAACTTAAAATTAGAATCAGATTGCAACTAATATTTATAATACATTAGACACAATTAGACATAATCTAACTCATATATTAAAAAAAGACAATCTAATCAATTTGAAGTTTCAACAATGCTTCAGTGTAACGTATATATTGATTTTCTTCTTTGGACTACTAATTGTTGACCAAATAATCAACAAACAAATATTTATCACCAATTTTTAAATAAAAAGGATTTATTAAGAGAAAGAAAAGAAGTACAGAGGATAAGATATCCTCCTAGAACAAACATACAAGGAAAAAAGTAGAAAAACCAAAGAAAATACAGTTCAATAGCTCTCCAATCCCTCTGTAAATCCATTAAAGACCCCTGAAAAAGGCCACAAGCAAAACCCCATGGAGAAGCCAAAGAGGCAAAAAACCGACTCTATCCCATAGAAGGTGCAAAGGAAGAAATCTCAGGTTAAAATTCGTGTTTCATTCCAGCCATAACCACCTCAAGCCTGCAAAAACAGCACATTGCTAAATAAAATTTACGCTCCTTATTGCTCCCAAACTAACACTCTTAGATATTTTGTAAGGCTTATCGTTGAATAATTGATAGGTTTCTCACCAACGACCAAAAAGTAAAATGAGAGGGTGTGAAAGGAAGATGATAGATGTATGAAGACATCTAGTTATAACCAGTAAGACATGCCAAACAGTAAGAACAAAGATCAAGAAACCTTGTTAACATATCAGGGTCAACGTCCTGCCATTTCACTTCTTCAATTATTTCCATTATGTGCTTAATCCTCTGCTTCAACTCCACCGATTCAAGAAGATGCAAATCATCACTCAAAAATGTGCTTTCATCAATAGGATAAGTTACCTATTTAACAAAAATGTTAAGGTGAGAAAACAGGAAGACTGGAATGAACATTTAGTCAATGATGAAATATTCACAACAAATTTGGTGGGAAAAGAAGCATACACGATTTAAAAATAAGTAGTGAAAATTACAGCTTGTGATTACTAATTAGTCAACACAGACAGGATACAGCCAAAAACATTAAGACAGCCTTACCCTTCCATTAGTGAAGACAGCATTGACACCAGATTCAAGCCCAAGTACCCTATCCAAAAATGTTGCCACCTGATGACAAGTAAAAGCTTAATTTAATATAAATTTTCATGATTCCAAAAAACAAATGTGAGTGAAAGGCTTTGAGATTGGGTCTAATATTGCACAAACTTCCATGAGATAATAAACGAAAGGGAGAAGCAGAGCGAGAAAGTAAGAGCAGCAAAGAAAAATATCTATCAGATACTAGTATCAAATGAAAAAAGTAAAAGAAAGAGAGGGGCAGGGGGAGTTAGTTGGTCTGACATGCACCAGAATGCCATTGTCTATATGGCAAGGCAACAGGGAGTACCTTAATCAAATGTTTTCTCACTTCTTCAACAGAAAATTCTGGGAGGGCAGACTTATAGCCCTTAGATGGTAACCCATTAGCCTCGGCAAGCTCACAGACCTCATTGATAAATGCTTGATGAGCGCTGTCAGTTGCCACAGCTGATGAAAGGATGTATTTCTGCTCATAGAATGAGCAAAGTTGATCCAAGAAATCTAATACGTTCTTCTTATGGCTGCACAAATGCATGCATTCAAACATCTCATTTAAAGACATTACTTCAACTTTGAAAAGGAATTTGAAAAACTAAAAAATTAAATACTAATCAATTATTAAAATTCAACCAATTTTATAATAAAAACAAACCTATATGAGGACAGAGTGATTTCAAAAACCTTCACAAAAAGGAGGCTAGACAAATCAGCACTTTGATTGGCACTAAACAGAATACCTACTCGAGCACTTTTGGCTCCTTCTATCTGCAGGATAATGTGCAAATATAAGGAACTTCAATAATCTTTATCAGTGGTGCATATGTTGGCCCAAGTCATGATAGGCATTAGGCAAAAAAAAAAAAAAGAACCAAGAAAATTCAGTAGAAGTGTTGATATTAACCAGGTAATGTAAGCACTGGTGAAGTAATTTCATCCCACTCCTTGAGGTGATATCAACAGCAAGAAGATGAGTCACAGACTTCAAATCATCCATTGCTGGGTTGGGTCAAAAGGCAAAACAACCCACATGTGAAGACGAAAGAACCAGACTGCAAGAATGAACCTATTAATTCTAGTATCTCAACAACTTACTTCCAGGAGAATGCAAGTAGTTGATGTCATTCGCCAAAGGTCCCTCTCCAAAAAACATAGACAGAGATATGAATCTCAGTTTGCTGTCAGAAATAATCTACACCAAAGGATCAACATGAAAAATTTGTTATTCACACAGTTTTTACACAAGTATCCCAGAACTTACCCAAAAAAAATATACCCGTGGATTATAGCGTTGAATACCAGCTTCTGATAGGAACTTGGCTAATACATCAGTCTGAGAATTTATGTGTCCAAAATACACTTGCTCCTGTATTCTTGGAGTCTCATCATTCAAGGCATTTAAAAGAGCCTCCTGTTCAAATCAATTGGATTCTATCAACATATGACAAAAATGAAAAGTTAAACATATCACTACCTACCACCACCACCACACATAAAATACTGTTGTTTTTGGGTTCCCATGGGGGGTCAATTAAAAGCCCATTCTTTTTACAAGGAAGCCCATAATTCACAGAACTTGGTATCCAACTGACATGAAACAAACAATTGAACAGAATTGTATAAAGATTCAAAAATTTATAACAATTTAGGAAATAAGATGATGAGGCTGACTGGAAGGGGCAAACATTCAAATCTCTGACGCTTTACCTCAGTGGGTTCAGTAACTAGTCCATTCATCAACAGAGAACATTGTAGCTTAGAGAAACCAAGCTTAAAGACAAACGTGGAGCTTTCTTGTGACAGTTCCTTCAATTTTTGCTCGTTTTCCAGCTTTAGTAATATCTCTTGAGGTGGAGTTTTTGCCTTCGGTCTACAGAAATTGTAAGAACATTTAATCCAAGTTTTCTATGTCGAATGGAAAAATAAATACATAAAATATATATTACAAAAAAAAGAATGTTACTGCTTACGAATACAAGCACCATAATGGAGAAACATCAGTAGCACACATCCAAAAAAAATCCTACAAAACTCACAATATTGTATCAACAAATGCTCCTTCAACATGGTGCAGTTCAAGAGCATCATCTTCAGGGCCATCCGACTCAATCCGTAATTTGTTTACCTATGATACATGTACAGTTAAATTCCTTCAACTTGATTGCAAACAAGAATAACTTTAGATGTATCAAAACAACTGTCAACATGTGTTGACAAAAAGATTATCTATGACACTGTCATGTCTACTAAATCAGATATCATCCTTTTTATCAATATAGCAGAAAACTTGTTAGATTGGAATTTAGAGGAAATATACAATGAGTATCTAAGACAGTTTTTCTCCCTTTCTTGCTAAGTTAATGGGGAGGGATATAACCACTTAGGAAGCCCAAAATACTTCGACAATAGGTACATGACCTCGTTAAGAGTAAATCGTCGTAATCATAAATAGTGATTATCTAGACAACTAAATAGATAAAGAAAACAACAACAACAACAATAATAAGGAAACATTGTGAATCATAAGGGTGGCAATATGTAGTTGAGAGTCAAATCGGCCAACTTGGATTCAAATTTTGAATACGTCAGATTGGAACTTTAGAGTAAAAGTACAATGTGTATCTACTAAAGAAAAACTCTGACAATTTTCCCCCCTTTCTTGCTAAGTTAATAGGGAGGGACGAAACCATTTAGAAAGCCCCAAAATACTAGGACATTAGCTACATGACTTTTTTGGTAATAAATCCTTGTATTCATAAAATAGTGATTATCTAGAAAATTAAATAGATATAAGAAAAAATAAGGAAACAATGTGAATAATAAAGTTCACAATATGTAGTTGTGAGCAAATCAGGTAATTTGGCATATTCAAATTTTGAACTTAGGTGGCATCAAATAGAAACAGGTAATTGCAAGATACATGGAAGAAACGCATGAGCAACATATAACTGTATCTGTCAGTTTTGTTCCAGATATGTATTCTTTTCAGTCATGTACTTCTTGAATATAAATTTTTTTTTCATCTACAAAAAAGCACTGGTACAACAAGGTCATTGAAACATAGTGAACTGAAGATAGTGAGTATGTAAATTCATACATTGCTCAAAAATTGGAAAGCCATCTGAATGCCATAGTTCTCCTTGATATAGATGAAGAGGCCTATAATCTGAAAAGACAAACAGAATGCTTTATTAGATTGTGAGTAAGTAAAACAAAAATACATATAGCAGAAAGCTTTCTATAATATTTACCATACATACACACATACGAAGTTATGAACATCTAAAGGTAAAATTACCGAAGTGGATATATCCTCCTTGCCGTTCTCCTTGGTATAATGATTTTCTAACTGCATGATGTACTTTGACGAATACAGCACAATACCAAACCTCATAGGCCAATTATTGTCATACAATGATAATATCATATCAATGGACTGCAAGGTTCCAAACAATAAGCCATAAAATGAGGGATTTCATAGGGAAATATACACAATGAACAATATTCAAATGTTAAACAGGAGGAATAAACTTGCCTCAAGACCACAAATGGTAGCTGGATCAAGAATAAAAACAGCATGAAAAAGGTTTTTACGGATGTAGCGTAGCTGCCCAGGAAAGACTGGCATCAAAATCTAAAGAAGAAAAAAATATTTTAGTCAGATAAGACTTTACAACATGGATAATTCGAATATATAAAATAATCTTATTTTAATATGAAAACAAATTAAAGGATTGATTCACCTCATTTAAATTTCTCCTCCATCGTTTATAAAATAAGACTTATTTTAAAATAATCTTATTTTAATATGAAAACAAATTAAAGGATTGATTCACCTCATTTAAATTGCTCCTCCATCGTTTATACTTAGCATCTTCTTCCAAGTTGTTGAGATAATGTACATGAGTCGAACGAAAATCAACACGGAACATATTGGACTCTGAAGGAGGTAAAGTTGAGAGTAGTTTCCGCACAGTGCTATGAGGAATCTACAATTTTTGTGACATATCAATATTACAGTATGAATATAAAGAATCAATCAACTGTAAAACATCTACTTTCAGTTGCTCATAATGGATATGCACAATTATGAAGAATTCAAGAGGATATCTTACATGTAAACCCTACATTAGAAGTGGAAGAAAATACGAATTAAATCGTCTCAAACAACTATACCTATTGGACTACCCACTTCCCCAGGGGCAGCCTAAACAAAAGGTTTATAAGAAAAAAAAGACAAAGGAGAGATAAAGAGAGAGAAAAATAGAAAGGTACCAATGTATAAAAGTTAACAGATACTCTCAGATCCTATATTAGCCATCTTTCTTAACAGTTTCCAGTTTGAAATGAGACAAAAAGGTTGTAGAAATTAGTATTACAATGAACAGTTTCAATAATGTACAAGCTTCGGCAAATATTGCGCACATCAAGTCTCTTTTTGAAGCAAGTCTTTTAGCATATCTCAAAAATTTAGAATTTTAATTGTGCCAATTTTTTTCCACCAAAGCAATACCAGTAATTACTTCACTTCCTCCACCTCTTTTTTTTTTTTTTCATTTTGTCTTGGCGATTATTCCTCATTACTTCTAAAAAATCATTTTCTTCCAATTTTCCCAATATAACTATATAAATTCTCAAGTACTAATGCACCAAATTATTATTTTTCATTTTTCCACAAATAATAGGTCAGTGAACAAGGAAGAAATTAGTCCAGTACTAAAAATATTCAGAAAATAAGCAAAGATTGGATAGCATTCACCTTCAATTTTGAAAATTGATCAGCCAACAACAGGTCCTGATGAACCAAGTCAATCAACCTAATAAAGGATAAAAGGAATATAATACCAGAAGTTAGAAAGTTTTCATCCAAATAAAAGATTAAGACATCCACACGAGTTTAAACAAACTATAAAAAACCAAATGATTAGCTAATCAATGGTATAAATCCATCCAAGGAAGCCTCTTGGGGTAAGTTGGAAATGTTTTAACTTTTTGATAGTTACTGTCCATGCTTGTGGGACTATGACAATAATGTCTGGCAAATGCTTAACCTACTGTGAGCGACAGAATAATATGTTCAATGGATTTTACTACAGAAGCACGTTAAAGTTTAAACATGTCATATGATGGTAGAAAAAAGATAATTTTATATGTTAGATAAAATTAAAATATTATTATAAAGAGAAAACAAGATACAAGTAGAAAGGAGGATATGAAAATAACAAAGGGAAAAATTACAACAAACAAGCTCATTAGTGCAATTAAGCTCTCCAACTCCACTGCATATCCTATAGGGGGTCCTTAAGGAAGCCATGGGCAGAGAACCAAATAAAAGCCATTAACTATTCTATCCCACAAGAGCAGTAAGAATAATGAAGCATCGTGAAAAGACAACCTCCAACCAAATAATAATGAAGCATCCTGAAAAAGACTTGACCTTTGAAGTAGATTTAGATTTCCAAACAAAAGATTATTATTATGTGTATTACTCCTATTAAATATTACACTAATAATAATCTTCTTTTGATAAAACATATAGTAAAATATTAATAAATGAATTCACCCAACATAAAAGAGGAATTCCATCTGATAACAAAGCTACCTTAAATAAGCTCAACCACAATAAACACACAACCTTACAACAATTATATAGATAGACCTGGGTCTGACTCTTTCAGTGTGTTAGATCAAAGAACCATATAGAAACAACAGCATTTTTTATAAGATGAAGGGAATAGGATAGCAGCAACCTTAAGGTATGATATACGTGCAAAGATTAAAATATGAAAAAATAAAATATTTCACCATCATAATGTAAAAGATATCAGCAGGAGAAAAGGCATTACATATACAGGTCAATATCTTCAACATTGACTAAAGCACCGTTGAGGGCCATTAAACATTTGCCAGGAGGAATCATCCGCTGGTTTGCCATTATTTCATCTTTAACAGAATCATCAAGCTGTCACACATCACAGTTCCATAAAATTACAGACAAAATTGCTTCAAAGAAAATTGTTTTAAAATATCTGAACATCTAACATAAGTAACAAGATTATGTACCTTCATGCGAGACAAGGAAGAAACTATGCTAGGGAAATTTTGATTAATTTCCTGCATTGACTGCAGAGGATCAGAGGCCTTGACTATTCTCTGTACTGTTTGATGTCCTAAATCTGTTATCATGGAAAAATAAATACAGTTCGCTAAACTAAGATGGAATTCAATCATCAATCAATTGCAATTATCAGGAAGAAAAAAAAGAAACAAAAAAAGGTTAAAATACCCTTTAGTTCCCAAACATCAAGTGTATCTGATACAGTTGATGATAATAGATAATCCCTGAAAGCCATTATCTCAGATGTTAGCTCAGGTTTGCGCTCCTGCAAGTAGACACAAGCAACCTCATCTGTACCTCATTTTTTGGATTGGGGCACGGGGTGGGGAATATATTTTAATATAAAAAATATATTACAATAACAATAATTTGACCATAACAGATAATAGTAAATGATTACACCACTTCATCCCATTCCCAGTATTTCCTTTATGCTACCATCTTATGCATGCATCCTTCTATGTTTATCTCATGCTAAATGCTACTCCATTGTGTATTACCTAATCAGCTAATCTTAAATTCAATCAGTCAAAATGTATCCCATGTGTTATATAACATGGTCTTACTAAAAAAGCAAGAACTACAGAAGGGTCTTCTTCATCTCCAAGATCAAAATATCCATTAATTGCATCGCTGAACTTCTTCCAAAGATGACATTATAGAAACTTGATTTTCTAAAATTATTCATGTTGTTCTTCAGGGGAACCGTGCATGGGGGTGAGTTAGGCATAACACATAATCTGTGGCTGCCCATAACACCCCTTCCAGTCTAACAGTGGTGCCAAGGATATTTTCCTTAACCTGACACTACCACTTGATAGGTAATATAATCATGCTTTTTCTTTTAAAGAAAAAACAAAAAGAAGGAAGTAAGTATATAATTGAGGATAAGTTATCCACCTCAAAAAAAAAAAAAAAAAGAGGGCAACAAACAGACAATAAGCAGAGTACATCACTATGATAAAGCCCTCCAATCATTCTGCATGTCTAGCAAGGAACGCCCATGAAATTACCCAAGGGTTGAATACCATATTAAAAACACAAAAGCAACAATATTCCAAAGCAATGGTAAAGGAAGAGAATTCTCCTTAAATATTCAAAATTACACTCTAGTAAAAAGCACTAAACAAATGTCAACCCAATATCTCTTCAAGACTTTGGACTCCTTACGCCTACCAAAACCTCTCATTTATTTTTTAATTTTTTTAATTAAAGAAGAAATTACTAAGATGAAGAATAAGAGATGTAAAAAGGAGGTTAATAAATCCTCAGAACAAACAGAAAACAGAAGTATAGAACATCTGAAGCAGAGAAAATGCAAGAAAATAGAGAAAACCCAGTTCTAGGGCATTGGTTGCCGAAAACAGAGGAACTACAAGCTGAAAAACAGTCGAATAATCCTTACAGACTAGCAAACAAGAGTAAAATACAACCAAACATAAAGACAAACCAAGCTGAAATACCGAACTACCCCTTAACTAACAAATAAAAGACAGAGGGACCCAAAACATAAATAACAACAGTAACAACATAAATAACAGCAGTAACACAGTTACTGTTCTGCATCAACATCAGATTAAAAGAGCTCAGAATCCCTCTGTAGATCCACAAGAGAACCCCCTCTTCCCTCCACCCCCAGGGATTCAGTAGGTCCTCAAGCATTTCCCATACCCAATCAAAACAAGCTTCAGTAACTGTACATGACAGTAGAGGATATGAATTCTCTTTGTTCACAGATATGCTTCAGAATAGGCCTTCATGACGTAATTCATGGTATCAAGGTACAATTATGCACACTTAACAAGAAAACATGCACAAAAAGTACCACAAATGAGAGGAAGTTACAATCATAATATCTCAAAGCTGAAAACAACATCCAAATTCCAAGGCATGAATGGCAAGAGCCTATTAGCATGTAAGCGATCAATTCACGATCTCAACTTCACGACCATCATATGAAACTACAGTAGCATGATAATTGAGGCCACTTTTCCAATGCACTCTCTAGTGTGACACTGTTGCCTTGTTTCCCTATATGTTGTGGCAACTCTAACTTGGATTGACAGAAATAACATAACTAATCAATATAGAGTCTACAGATGTCACAGCTTTTTTAAGTATGTACAGCTAAAAACCAATAAAAGTATGATGGTAAAGACAGACAAACCAGAATTTTAGAGAATATAAATCCTCTGACTTCTTGGCTAAGATCTTCAGTCCGGGGATCCTCCAAAGTCACACCTGCAACCCACAACCAAAATTAATACGGAGATTATTCACAAGTACAAATAACCTATTCTTAGCATAAAAATCAACAGTTATGACCAATGTATTTGGATGAACGGTGAAAAGAACATCAATGATCTTCTGAATCCTGAAATATTTAACATCAGGAAACTTGTCTTTTCAGTAAGTCTGTTCCCAAAATTATAATTTACAAGGTTCTCAAATTTCAAAACCAATGCCAGAACAACTAGATGAAACATATTTAAAGCATGACACAGTCAAACTCTACACAATGAGCTCATGCTTGCTCCAACAGCAGGAGCTGTAACCAAAAGGACATGAAAAGGAAAACAAAGGCATGTAAAAGAGAAATTTCATGAAGGTTAAAATATTATCAAACTCTAAATTTACAAACAGAACATCGAGATAATGAAGAAAAAAAAAGAATGCTATATAGCTTCTCCAAGAATATGACACTTTTTAATTACAACCAAAGTTACAAGTTTTAAAGGAGAATCAAGCAATTACAATTCACAAGTAATGATTTTCTTCAACAAAATTGCTTCTACTTTCAAAATATAAAACCTCATGGACTACAGAGTAGCCTGCACTGTAAAGCATGTATAAATCATTCTAACCTTTTTTTATTGTACTGTCATCCATGGCCTTATATTCCATATTCTTTAAAGCAAGTTCCACACCGTAACCACCCAAGTTTAAGGATTTGCTTGCACCAACAGAACCACAATAGCCGAAACTTGCTTCACAGCCAGCTGGCAACACAGTTCTTAGTACATACTTAACTTTTCCCTAAAAATCAGTCAGTCAACATATCAATAGTTGCAGGGGAAGCACATATATATATGTCAAACAGAATCAACTAGGAGAAAAAGATTTTAGTTTTTCAAAGCCATTGAAGCATAAAGGTGATAATACTTCTTCTGAGTACTTTCAAATATATGAAAGCTTTATGGGACACATGACCAACACTATGACCACTTCAAATCTCTAATTTTCTTTTATTAGCGCAGCAATGAGTGTGGCCAGATAGGCAGATACACAAAAGTTTCACGAGTTCAGAACTTTGCAAGGTTGCAATACAAACCTTGCAGCAACAAGTGTGGCCAGATAGGAAGATCCACAAACGTTTCTTCAGTTCAGAGCTTCGCAGGGTTGCAATACAAACCTTGTCGTTTAAAGTATCTAACCCTAACCTTTAAACTCATTCCCATCCTGGAGAGACTAGTCAAGAAAATTATCATATACACCTGCCTCCCTCACTCATCTATCTGTATGTATGTATCTACCTATCTATCTATCTATGTAGTAATAAAACTCAGTCCAAAAGGGGGAATATCAATCATCTATTCTATCTATCCGTCTAAGATCTTTCTTTTTTCCAATCTTAATTATAGATATAGGGGATAATCTTGTAGATCCTTTTCGTGCAATTTCATGACTACCATACCCATTACCAAATCCAAAAAAAAATAAGTTGAAAAAATTACATAAAACAATAAAAAGCACTCATTCTTTAGAAAACAAGAAGATGGATTTCTCATATTTCAGGTGCAACTTATTTCATTTTACATCACCATTATAACTTATATGCCTTCTTTCACACACTCTACTCTCCCTTGCATCTCCATAGGTTTTATCATATAACATAAAATGATTATATTTATATGGTTTGATCCTATGGAATTGGATCCTGGTTAAAGCAAATCCAATTTAAAGGCAAGTGCAGTATGATGCTTATCTACTGTGAGTATAATTTTCTTAGGCTACAAGGAAAACAGCATATGATGTTCCCTTGATGCCAAAACTAGAAACAGAAAGTTATCGAATGGACCTTTTTGGCAGCTTCGACAAGAGCAACGTGAAACTCCTTAAAGCAATTGGTTCCAAGAGCGCCATACAGGACAGCAATGGGACTTCCAATGCTTGAATCAAGATGGACATGATCAAAATCAAATATTTCAGGTTGCTGAAATGAATCACCTTCCCTGATAACAAAAAATAAATATTTTAATGGATATTATGCAGCATATCAGTGATAATAATACTGAAATTAAGCTAAAAGAAAAAGGTGAAGGACATTAATGGAAAGACTGAAACTCACGGTTCAGCTGGGCTGCGAATCCAAAACAGTAGTTCAGAAACATCAAAAAACAACTGCCCACCGGTATCCACCCAACAACATTTTCCCCCAGGGCTTTTGGGGTTTACACCAACATGCAGGGGATCTGATTTTTTAGTTCCAATCTCCTTCACTGTTTCGGCAATTTCCCCCTTGTCATTGTTTGAGTAACTTTCATCACCCAGAGGAAAGGATGAAAGAGACTCCTCTGCTAATTGCCGGTAAAGCACCAATCTTGGGGACGCTGATCTCAGCAAAAGAGAGAACTCAAACAGTGATGCTAATGGTTCTCTTAAAAGAGGGCGCCCATATTCTAAAATTTTCTTCAGACAATCTTTGGCCGTTTGAGAATCAACAGCATGCTTCTCGGTATTAAGCCAAATCTCAATGAAGTCCCAGAAAAGGTCTTTTTGTTCTTTAGATAACAATTCACTGTTCGCAAGGAATAAAATGGACATTATATCAAGCTCAAAATATAGATAAACTATACTATTTGACTTACACATATTCACTGTTTCCACTAACATATTCCACCACCTTGAAATTTTTTAAATGGCTAGAAATAGAACAAAATGTTTAAGGGGAAAAAAATAAAGGAGAATTATATGGAAGACAGTAAAAGCCACAGTTAGATTCTGCACGAGGTAAACAGAAATCCAACTAAATTGGAAATTGTCATGTATGCTTGGCACTTTTATGTCTCCATTTCTAACACAAAATTGCACAAGTGACAATAGGTAAGAGGGAATTAATCTATAGGTTTGTGCATTCATCTTTAGACTTCAAATAACTAATGACGTGATTTAGACACAAATCAAATTCCGTGATTT
>JASKGM010000005.1:575821-604821 GCA_034509205.1 Ceratonia siliqua | reverse complement strand
TTATTTATAATGGATTTCAATAATATTGTCTGCATTGGTATGTGAGGCTGGTGGATAATTACCTGGAGGGTAATTATTTACGCCGGTCACGTGTCCTAAATTGGGGCGTGACACAATTTCATGAAGGCTCCCCTTACAAACATCAAAGGGGAGGGGCCAAGGCCCCCTTGCCCCTCTCTATATCCAGTCACTGTATACTAATATAACAATGATATTTTAAAATTTTAAGAAAATTTTAGAAATTTATATTTATTATATTATTATTTAAAATATTTAGTATCATCTAAACTATCAACAGACAAAGTTGACATTATTTTATATAACATCTCATATATAACAAATATTAAAATTTCATTCTATAATTCAACAAATAATAATAACCAGTGTTTTAAAAATTAGATCGGCCAAGTAGGTCCAACCGGTTGAATCGAGAATCGGCCATTATACCGATTCGGATAACCCCTAAAATCGATAGAAAATCGGTGACCCGGTGTTGAACCGGACGGGTCACCGGTTCCACTAATTTTTAAATTTTTTCTTGATAATTTGTGTTCCAGATATTCGAAGAAAAAGAAAAAAAAGAAAAGAAATATCAAAATTATGATTAACTATACCAGGAACAACAAAAACAACTAAAAAAAAGTCAATATCAATCTTCAATCTTTAAAATTTAGCTCAAATATACATAAAAATAAAATTTTTGTTTAATTATACAGATTGTAGAACACCAAAGTGGACAATTATAGATTTATTTTAATTGTGATAAAACTATTTAATGTATTTCAAATATATTAGTATTTATTAGTTAATTATTTTTATTTTTATTTATTTTAATTATTCTATATAATATATTCTACAATATATATAATATATAATTAAAATATATTTTTTAATTCACACTAGTTCGACTCCGGTTCGATCCCGATTGAACTAGTAATCCGTGATTTACTGCCTCCACCGGTTGAACCAGTAACTCGTGACCCATTGCCTCCACCGGTTCAATGACCGGTTCAATTTTTTGAATATTGATAATAACTAAATAAGTAACATGTTAAGCATAATTTATTATTGATATTAATTTATACTCCATTCAACCGTTAAAAAGAGTGACATACTTCATTGTAACACCAATATTCATACAAAATTTATAATACCCAAAAAAAGCTCACAATTAAAATAGTAAGTAGTTGTGTGGATGGATTTTTTCGTGAGAAAATGTATTTTTTCTAAAAATATGTGTTTTAAGGAAAAGTGAATATTTAGACCCACTTCTTAGAAAAATGGAAGTACTAAAACAAACAAAAAATAGTGATTTTTTATGAAGTTAAAAATTTTAGTTTTAAAAAAAAGTACTTTACTATAAGTGAGAGAAGATGGAGAAAGAATATGGATGGACACAAATGAACTTCTCAATTACTAATTTAAAAGTAATTTTTAATTATTGCATTTAAATAAAAAATAATTTTTACTATTAATAAAAATATGTCTAATTAAAACACATTTATAAAAGCTATTTTTTAAGCATATTCAACCAAGACCTAAGAGATATTAAAATTTTTTAAATTAGAGCATTACGATTCTCTAAAGTTTTTTCATAAACTTATATGATTAATTTTTGGAAGGAGGAAAAGATAAATATATACTAACACAATTCAAGGGGCTCACTTATTTTGGTATAAGTCTCATTTACTTAATTTATCTATTTTTAAAAATTTACATAATAAATTCAACAATTTTAAGGAATCCAATTCCATGAAATTGAGAAAGTTAACTTGTTTTAGTTATTAATTAATTTAATGATAGAGAGGCAAGTAGGGAATGCACGCGCTGTTGTTGCGGTGGGGCGGCTGCAAACGTGTGCTACTTGCTAAAGTAAGAAATATTTGCATATAAGTTGAATTGTAATAGTAACATAGAAATAAAGAAAGAATAAGAAGAAAAAATGTATAAGATATTTTAGATGTCCCAATAATCCTATTGAATAAACTACAAATATTTTTGTCCTTTATTAAACATAATCAATCTTGAATTGTTTTTTCTCATGATTCCTTCTATTTGCCCACCTTTTTGTTAATAATAATTCACGTGTTCTTAATGTAATTATAAAAAGTATTTAGTTACGTATATATTAAATAATATTAAGTCATTAAATATTGAATAATTTATTAATTAAATTACAAAGTCAAATCTAAGAATAGAAAACTATAATATATCTAAGAATAAAAATAACAAAAATATTATTTTTAATACCTTCTTGTGGAACGATTATTCACTCTTTTTAATGTAATATAAGACATACTTTAAAATTATTTAAGATATTAAAAAAAATTTCTTATAAGATATTATTCCCAAATATAATATTTTTAAATAGAGTGATATTATAAAATTTTAATTTTTCAAAATTTTAATGTTTTATTGTTAAATATATTTTAAAATTTTACCTTATTTATTTATTTAATTTTTAATTAATTAATTAATTATAAAGGGGTAAATTTTAAGTAAGGCACTATCCTACCGCCTACACAATAGTGAAGGGTAGGATTATTATTTGGAAACCACTATCTTACACCCCCACCTCTTTTTTTTTTTATTTTTTTTATTTTTTAAAATTAATTAATTATTTTTTATCTTATGTATTTTTTTTAGAATTTTTTAAGATGTTTTTGAATTTTTTCTTGAATTTTTTTACATTCTTTTTATTATTCATCTATATTTTTTTTATTATTCATTTGTAACTTAAAAGATTTTAAAAAAATACAAAAACATCCTAAAAAATTTTAATAAAAATAAATCATATAAACATATAATTAATTAATTTTATAAAATAAAAATTATTAAAAAAAATATTAAACAAAACTTTAAAAAAAATTAAACTCCCCTATAGCCATATTTAATATGGCTGTAGGGGAGTATATATATTTTTGAAACATTTTAAAAATATTTTTAAAAAATTTTACATTTTTTTATATTATTTATTTATAATTTTTTTATACTATTTATTCATAAGTAAAAAAATTTAAAATATATATATAACATCAAAAAGTAATTAATTAATACCAATAAATAAAAAAATTAAGACAAACAAAAATCAGAACTAAAAAATAAGTAATGATCATACTGCACAGTTATAGATAGTAGAATAGAAGTATCCAAATTTTAAACATCTTATGGCTGTTAGTTTGAATTGTGCAGTTTACATAGACAAAAGATTTATTGCACTTCTTTAAAAATGTGTTCAATATTAATTAACTTTTTTAAAAGATTATATCAATTAATTCATTTTTATAAATTCATTCCTTCAAAATTTAATTTTTATGTCAATTAATTCTTCAAATTAAGATAAAAATGATGCAAAATTAATTTTTAAAAGCTAATTAATATAAATTTTTTTTAAAAAAACTAAACTTATCTTTTTTTTAATATTTAACTCGATTAAATTTAAAGTAGAGTCCTAATCTTAGACTGGAAAGGTGGGCGCCTTTCATTTGATAGATGGTCAAGCTGTGACTGTGTGGAATACTAGTATAGTACAAATTTATGTTGTGTTATGTAATTTATTTTTAAATTAAATTAAATTTATTATTAAAATTTTATTTATATATAAAAAACATTTATGATAATAATATTTAATTTTTTAATATTATAATAATACAAAATATTGTCGGCGAACTATAGCTATTATCAGCTAGTCAATGAGTAAGACCGTAGACTTCCACCGTGTCATCATGTTGTTAATTACCCAAAATTCCACTTTGAAAAAACTGCATTTCCTTTCCTCACATCAGCTGTCAAAACTTCCTGGGCTCGCCCCTCGGCCCATTTAATTTATAGGCTAATCCATATAATTTACGGGCCCATAGACTGTTTGTGGGTCGATAAGGAAAAGGAAATATGAAATAATATTTAACATGAAAAAATAATCAGTCACTTTATATTCCATTATGGACTTATGGTTTGCATTCAAAACTTTTAGATTTAATTTCAATTATTAATTTTCAAATGAGATAGGAAAAAAAAAACCTATTTTCTGTATGCGTTACCTAAATAATTTTTTCCCAAAATTGTAAAAATAAAAAAAATTTCCAATCATGCAATCCACCAAGGTCCATCAATATAACTGACCATGTTTAATAATATATATAGCATTCATGAAATTTCCAAAAATCCCTTTTCTATAATGGAAATTATTTTAAGAATATTTATGGCACATCTAACAATTTACTTGACTCTGGAAAGAATTAATTAACGCGTTTCCATTTATTTGTTTATTCCATATGTATTTTTTTCTCTATTTTTCTTTATAAATAATATATTTTAATCTTATATCCACCATATTTAAGAAGACTTTAATTTGATTTCCCAATAGAATGAGTATTTGATGTGTGAGGGAGGTGGGTGTTCTTGATCTTGAGGATTTCTTATAGGACAAAATCTCTTTTCACTAGGTATGTCAATTTTAAATTTTAATCCCTTCTATAATTTTTCATATCTTTTAATTATATTATCATATTCATCTTTTAATTATCATTTGTTTGGGCCAATTTTTAATTATCATATTGTAAAGAAACTTTCATTCCATTTATTTCTCATGGTGTTTTTAATTATATTTGCATATATTTGTAGTTCTTTATCATATATTTTATTTGACTGAATCTTTTATGAATTGTATTAGATGGATTAACAACTTTTCTTGATCTCTCTGTTTTTCTTTCAAAGTCATGCATATTGGTAATTAACTATATCATGATTTTGATAATTTTATTTATTTTTTTGGTAAACATTTTTTAATTCATCAAACTCCCATATTTTCTTGTATAGTTTACCATTAATTAATTGCGTTAGTATTTTATTTGTCAATCAATTGGGGTGAGTTATACAATGAAATATAATTCTCTTTCTTTTTTTAAACCAATATTTTAAAAATCAAACGACCCATTGAACCGATAGAGATAACTGTTCATGATTTATTGGTCGAGCCAGTAATAATTTTTTTATATTATATAATATTATATATTAATGATATAATAAAAAAATAATTAAATAATACTTCCTCCATTTCATTTTATTTATACTGGATTAGATTACCTTTATTAAAGTTAATTTAAACTTTTATTACTACTCTATTAAATATAACAATAAATAAAGGTAAAGTTGAAAAAAAATTAATACTTCATTAGTAATGTAAAACGATAGATAATTTAAAATAAGTTAAAACTCTTAAAACGACTATTATTTTAAAACGGATGGGGTACGTACTAATACATATAAAATATTATTAAATAACTTAAATATACATAAAATAAGTTTAAAATGATAAATAATATATGTATTATATTCATTTATATTTTAAAGATCAAAATAAAATTGTTTTGAACTTAAAATTTCATATAAAAATTGTGTCAGAACGACATCATTTCAGTAACAAAAAGGAAAAATAAGAAAAAAATAAAAAATCATTTACCCAATCTGGTTCATTGGTTTTTGGCCGGTCTTCACTAGTTTACCATTTTTTTGTTAGTTGATTTTTAAGAGTCAATTGGACTGGTTCACTAGTCATCAGGTCAACTAACCCATCCGTATAAAGACAAGATTTAAATTCAAATTTTTACGTTCACTGTTAAGAATTATCAACTAAACTAACTGACACCTTAAATCTGTTAGTTTAAAACTTATATCCAATGATCTCTTTTATGTTTATATAATGTTAATTTCTTACATTATTTTCCGCAATATTCAAATTTTATGGTAATTGTTGTTTGAGAGGGTGATATTCAAATTCTCTCCACCCTAATAAGGTATATATATTAGGGATTTGCACTAAAGTTTTTGCAGCTGGTGCAGCTAGAATTAAGTATGGATTTGGAAACATTGAACCAAACACTGAATTCAAGCATCCATGATGTTGATTTAGAGAGTCAAAATAATGAGCAGTTGAATTTGAGGCTGGCAACCATTCAAAATGAGTTGTCACAACTCATGCCTATTCCCATCAACCCTCACAATCCTGCCCAAGTAAGTTCTTTTTCTATCATCGTTTTTAATATTAGTACTATAATCTTCTTTTTTACTACCTATAATCTCATAATGAATTATCATGTGAGTGAGATATGCACATATTTTTAATGAATAATCTTAATTATTTATTTTTTATCTAACGATCATGAATTATTTATTTCACTTCTCATAATAAATTATTCATATTATAAAATACGTCATATATTTATTTATTTCAATAAAAGAAAAATATTGAATTTGTACTCTTCTATGTATGTTATCTTAATCTATAATTTTTGTAGATATCTAGTGATACAAATTTTTTAAAAAAAGTAGAGATTTAAATCTTTAATATTAAGATCATATCATATTTAATGTTAAAAAATGTTACTTAAACTAATATTCTTAAACATATTATGGGCAATTAATTGAAAAAGTGATTGAGATAAGAATGAAAAGAGATAATAAAATTTCATATGGCCAGCACAAAAAATAATTCTCTATTTTTGAATTAATTATTCTTTAAAATTTTTAAAGACACTGTATTCCATAATAATAATTTATATTCAAATTCTTGGATAGTGTCTTTGATAATTGCCTCAAATTAAGCTAAGTAGATAACACAAAATCTCATACTATATCGTTGTTATAAACTCTTCAACAAAATTAACTTTCTTTTTGCAATGTGAAATCGAATTTGAATCCGGTCATGTCCTTTTTAGGACATAACCGGATGTTCTATAAATTTGGACCGTCCATTTTTTAATAGACTGCCCGGATTAAATTTAAAAAAAGTTATACATTTCAAATTTTTTTTAAAAAAACGTGTAAAATTGTGACTGTCTATAATATCACGGACCACGATTGGACATGTCCCGTCACAACAAGACGGGATCCGGATCCGTGAAATCAGTTATAGCCAATCTTCCTCCCATGTATCCTTGCAACAGGACAGGATTCGGATCCGTGAAATCAGTTATAGCCAATCTTCCTCCCATGTATCTCTCGGATTTCTTAAACTTTATGAGAAACTTTAATGTTAATAACAATGATAACATTGACCTAATCAACTATTCTACATAGTTTTTGCCTGTGGCCAGAAGAATCATAAGAAGCTCACAATAAAAGAATCATCCCTCTGTGTTTGATGTAAGTTGAATAACATTATATTGAATGAGTATTACTGCCAAAGGGAAAGGAAAGGCAAACCCAACACTAACTCGGAAATGGATTGGTCATTTTCCCGCACAATCGTTGGATGGGAGAACGGCAGCCGAGCAAGAGCGCAGGCAACATGGACGATCATGTTAGCTGTTCATATTAACATAATCCCTTTGTGTATACGAGAATCCAGTTCCAACTAACTCACCATGCTTTATGTCTCTCCATGTCTCCCTTTTAAGAAACAGACGTGTGATTTGTGATTAAACCAACCCACTTTCATTTCTTTGCTACCTTTTTTTTTCCCTCTCTCTCTACAGAATCACACATCCATTTCAGGTGGGGTCCTCACCTTTCCTCCCACCTTCTCCATCTTCTTCTCCTGTCAATCACATTTCATATGAGCTATTAATAGTTTATCTTTGCTTATTAGATATCTTTATCTGTCTACATAGACATAGTTAATTCAAAGTGAAAATTCCAAGGGCTGAGTTAAAATCCATGGTCACGTCAAGTGGAGACCCATGCTGGTTGCTTTCTTTTATCTTTTCGGCTAGCTGGCTCGTGGGTTTGTGTTTGTGTTAGACTTGGAACCAACCAGAAGCTGCTTTATTTGCACATTTCAGGTATGCGCTACTCTGGCTGGCTAAAACAAAGTCTGCACTAACATGAGGAGCCTAGTCCAAACCAATATAAATAATGCAAAGAATTATACTGATAGAATTATAAGCATTGCAACTGAAGAATGTGGAAAGCAGGGGAGCTTAACATGCAGATCCTACGTTGCAAATGTGGAAAGCAGGATATGCACAAAAATAAAACCCAAACAAACTTATACACATTCCAACAGAATAATTGTTAAACAGGCTCAAACTTGAACAATGACAACAATAAATCATCTAATATTTAACCGCAATAGCAATGACCAATAACAGTAACTTCAACAATGGCCTCTTTCTCTTTCTCTTTCTCTTCTCTCCTACCAAAATAGTGCCATATTATGGGCATTAGTTGATCTATCACAAAACATATATCAACCGGGAAACATCTATACAAACATATCTCCAACTCTCTTTTAACCCCACGCTATTGGGGTTAAAACATCTCCAGTTGCTGCAAAAAACCCATCGACCACGACGAAGTAAAACATGGAGACGGCGAAACACCAGCGACGCGATGAAAGTCTCTGAAGATGAGGAAATGAACTTTGTCGAGGGTTTGGGGGTATACAGAGAGGTTAATTGGTCATTTCCAGCCTACATTTTTTTTTTGCTTGGATATTTTTTATCCAAGTGGCTTGGGGATGATTTTTGATCCCCTCTGGTAAATGAGGGAAAGTTTTTTTCCATCCCCAGAAAAGTAAAATACCAAACATCACATAAGGGTTTATCCTGTAAAATATATAAGAAAGAGATGAGAAGGAAGAGTGGAGCTACTGAATGCAGAGGGTTTCATTTATTCTTATTTTTTCTCTATTTCTCTCGTAAATTTATCCTGTAAAATTCATTTAAAACTTTAAGGAATCTATTTCTTTTATATATATATATATATTGAATTGGAGTACTTGAAAGAATGGTGGTTACCGGTGAAGCAGAACTCAAATGATGTTGGCATTAGAAGAAGGAGGGGCGAGGGCGACAGTGAGATGTTCAGAAAGTGTAGCAACTACTTTTGCCAGACAACAACGACTCCCTGTTGGCGCAACGGCCCTCTCGGTCCAAAGGTAAATAACCCACACACATCATGTTAGTTACTGCTTAGTGGATGGAAATAAAAAACAATCTCAAATAAGCAATTTTATTAACACAATACAACACACTACTTCCACTTTTATCCAGAAAAAAAATTAATTTTAAAATATTTATTAAATATTTTATAAACAATATATGTATCTTTAATGAGTATTTTAATTTTAGTCATTTATTTATTATATAAGGGTCACTAATATATATATATATATATATATTTGTTTTTTTTTTGTAATATGTTATGAATGTTAGCAATTTTTATATATTTAGTTGGACCGAAAAATTATTCATTTCTTTATAAAGGACACAATAAATACAAATGATATTTTGCTAATTTCATTTGAATAATACAATAAATACATGGATATTAAGTACTTCTTCTATTTTAAATTATCTGTCGTTTTAAGAGTTTTATTTTATTTCAAATTATATGTTATTTTACAATACCAATGAAGTATTAATTGTTATTTTTTCAACGTGACTCTTATTTATTGTTATCTTCAATAAGATAATAATAATAGTTTAAATTAATTTTAATAAGGGTAATTTAGTGAAGTATAATTATTTTTTACTACAATTGAGGTTATTTAATAACTTTCTTAATTATTGTGTCATTACCTTAAATGAAAAATAATTTAAAACGAATGGAGTAATTTTTTCAAAACACAAATTTTGAGAAAATAATCTAAATGACTTAAATATCATTGCATTAATTGCCCGTTTTAGGTAAAATAACAAAAAATATCCTTTATAATTATTGTGTCTTTTAAGGAGTGAATTATAATTTTAATTTATTAAAAAATGCATAGATTATTGACATCAACAATACAGTATATATGAATCCACAAATAATAAGTAAAAATAAAACTCATTATTTAAATAATAAATCTTACACATTATATTTATCTTCTTCAGCATAACGGATAATGTTTTAGTTTTCAGAGTCTTTGCAACGCGTGTGGCATAAGGTATACGACAGAGGTGATGAGGAGAGGAAACAACGGCATGAATGAAGCCTGGCGAAGAGGGCGCCAATAAGTAATATGCCATTTTGAAGGGGAAAAAGAAAATAACTTTAGAGAAACATGTCATTTCATATAAATTTTTAATTTTAATCTTTAGTTGCATGTTATTCCTTAATTTGTTTTTCTTAATAAATTAGTGTTTAGTGTCTTTAAAAATATTATTATACTTATAATATTTCTTTTTTTCTTTTAATTTTGTACTATTATCAGGCATCGTTTTAAAATAATTTAAGATATTAAAAAAAAATAAATTAGAAAAAATATTATTTTAAAATATATTATTCCTAAAAGTACTTGAATAAATTTGTTTACCTAGTAATATGAATGAAACATTGAATTTAAAAGGTTTAATTACACATAACTCCCTGTATAATTTATGTCGCTGTATTAAAAACTCAGCAATTCATATCTTAAACTTAGGTTCTTGCGCAATTTACACCTTTAGTTAGTAATTTCTTTAGAAGATTTGTGTAATTTTTACAAAAAATTAATGTAATATATGAAAATGCTTCAATTAAAAAGATTTTTATTATAAATAAAAAATATTTTATATTTAGATATAGTATTTGAAAAATACTTTTAAATGATTTGAATATAAAAATATAAAAATAATTTTAATTAATAAAATTACTGAAAAGATGTAAAATCATTTTTTTATAATGTTTGAAAAAAAATACTTATTATAATTTTTAATTAAAAAATGAGTTGTTGTTGAATTATTCTTAACTAACTGGAAGAGAAATGATAAATGAGATGTTTAAAATTAATTATATATTGAAATATACTTTTTTAATATTTGTAATACATGTTTATTAACAAGATTCATACCCAAATAGACTTTTAAGAGCACCAAAATACCAAAATACACAGCCAAACGAAAAACGGGAAAGGAGAGATATATGGATTCAAACAGTAGCTTTTACTTCATAAGTACTTTTTTTATTTGAAACAAAATACATTTTTTTTAAATTCTTATAAGCTGATCCTAAATCTCGTAAATTATCATTTTTGGTATTTTTAACAATATAAAATAATTAAATTCTCAATTTATTTTAATACACTAGTGATGCAGCATGACGGAATATAAAGAACGAATTCATAGTCCGAGGGCTTAACTTACTCTCAAAAGTTAGCTGTGAGGGTGAGATTTAATTACCCTCCCCTTATATCCCATCCCACTTTACCAATCTTAATCGATATGGGACTTCACACTGCATTAATTAGCTAATCCCCCCTTCTCATTTATATAATTTCATCTTCATAGATATCCAAGTGTTTCATTCATCTCATCATGCACTTATCATCCTTGAAAGATGACAATCAAATATATTTGTTATGGAAACATATAGATATTGAAGAAAGAAAAATTAGATTAAAATAAATTACTTATTTGTATATGACAACCATAACAAGAATTCCAAATTAGAAGTTGATTGTGATGATTTTGTGTGTGGGCGTGAGACTTTCTAAGCTACTAATGCACTTGAGGTGATAGCTTATACTGTCATTCACAAAAATAATGGTAATATTTACCCACTCCTAACGAGTGACAGTTTCACTTGGGACGATTGGAAAATAAAGTATATATAAATAAAATATGAATGTACGTAAGATTGTTATTTGGTCTGTTAGCCGGACAACTAACCAAAGCATACCAAATATAGAGTGATCTCTCAGAAAAGAATAAGACTCATGAACAAAATCTCAAGATTAACAAACAGAAATTTGCCTGAAAGAACGCTTCTTCACCTTTGGTTCCTTCTGGGTATTCTCATCTCATCTTCCTTCCTCTCCCTTCTCCCTTCTCCCTTCTCCCTTCTCCCTTCTCCCTTCTCCATTCTCTCTCATCGCCATATTCTACCCTTTATTTCTCCACTTTCTCTCTCTAATGCAATGGGGGAACATTCTCGGACACACCATTCACCAACGTTGGATTTTCACAGCATCTTCCGAAAGAAACCATCATTCAAAAACCTAGGCAAGGTATACAAATCTCTTGTGAAAGGAAAGCACCACGACAAGAGTTTCCGGAAGGACAAAACCACCGAGGTACGATTAAATTTGTCCATGCCGTTTATCCCATCAAACATTTGGGAAAATTCGTCTAATCATCTAGGGTTGTTGCTGCAAACCTTTTTTCTGTTAATGAAATACTCCTTCGTAATAGAGGCAATAATGGAATCATCACTATTCCTTGATGAAATTATCATGTTCATATATATTTTTTTCCCTTTTCTAGTTTTTGAAACTTTAGCATTAGAGGTGTTCATGACCAGTTTAAGCCCAGCTCAATGCATTTGATTCATTTATTAAATGAATGAGCTTGAACATAATATTAAATTTGTTTAATTAAACATTCTGAAGTTAAAAATTTAAAGCTCAATTTGTTTAATTCTTGAACAAGCTTAAAAAATTTTTAATATATATTTTTATAATATTTATATTTATATCATACTTATTATATTATTATAACTCATTAAGTTCATTTAACTCGACAAATTTATTCAACCTAAGCTCGAGCTTTTGTTTAAGAAAGTGAGCCAAGCTGAAACCTCTCATTTATGTCACAAGCTAGGCTTAAAAGCACTAGAGCTCGGTTTGGCTTGTTTACACCCGAATTTGGCACGATGTGATGAGATTTTGTCATGGTGTTTGATGATGCAGGAGCCAGTAACACCTCGAAGTTTTGAGCTTAGTGATGGTGATAGAAGAGTGGATGATAACTTGTTTTCTAGACCTGCACTTTTGTTGAAGACTGAAAGTAAAAGATCCAAGACGCCAACACCAAGTCGAAGTTTCTTGTCAAGAAATGAAAGCAGACGATGCAAAACACCTACCCCTGTATCAAGAAGATCTTCCTCTGAAAAAGAAACTTGTAGATCAAGGAGTGTGAGCAGAAGGAGTAACTCTGAGATAGAAACCCCTCTATCAAGAAACATGAGCAGGAAATCCTTCTCTGAACCTCAGACCCCTGACCCTGCAGCCTCTCCAGGGAGCCCCTCTGAAAGTGAAGTCCCTCCAGCTTCTCTGTCAAGAAATATGAGCCGTGGATCCACAACACCTATTATATTCTCACAATCAACAGTGAGAAGGAAATCCCCACCAGTTGAGAAGAAACTCGGGTGCACACTTGAGGACTTGTGCTTTGGATGTGTCAAAAAGATCAAAGTTACAAGAGATGTTATCAAGCAACCTGGGTATGTTTCTATTATGTGAATTTATTGTAGAGAAGTTTCTTGGTTGCTAAAACTGTTGTTATTTGACATTTACAACTATGATACCCAAGAACACGAGGCAAAACGGTTTCCATCCTCTCATGTTTGAGAAATTCTTGTGTGGACTGGCCTACTATATTATTTATGGACCCAAGATATAAAAAAGGTAAAAGTGTGAACCACGCAAGATTTAAGGGGCCCCATTATATTAGAGTTATACTTTTTTATTTTAACTTTTTGTCTAAGGTCCATAAATGATGTGGTAAGCTTAACTCATACAAAAAAGATTTCCTCATGTTAGGGGAGAACAAGACATTATTATATTAAAAGAAAGATATACCAAGTGTATGTAACCCACCACTTAGTTAGTAAATCCCACTTATTTTTATTATTTGTGAGCTCATATATATTTTGCCTATATTTCTCCTAATATGATGATGTCTATACAAGAGAAAATCAAATCTAGGCAGAATGGAGTATAGATAACATATAGAAGATTTGAGATGTGAAATTATAAGCAATGACAAATTGGCAAAAAATACAATGTTCACTGTGAAAGAAAGGAAAAATTATTGACAGCTGGCTAGAAGAATAGGGAGGAGTGGTTTCTAATGGCATGGGCTGGGATGAAACAGAGTAGAGAGAGGGTAAGTTACCACTCTATTGTATGAATGTTTAAAATGGTCATTAATAGAGTGAGGTAGTTCTTTTTCAATATTACTCTTATATATTATTATTTTCAATGCACAATAAGGATAAAATAGTAATTAAATAAATCATAGAAGTGGGTTGGGATGGTTTGGGAACCCATCCGAACCCACTCCACTCTATTACTTAAAAAACAATCCAACAATGGTTTGAGACTTTGAGTCTTTTTCTCATCCTACTTCATCCTCCCAATCAAACCCTAAAACAACTGTTATTTGACATGTTCAACTATGATCCTTGAGAACTCGAGGCAGAATGGAGTATAGGTAGGGTATAGAAGATTTGAAATTTGCAATCGTAAGCAATGACAATTTAGCAAAAAAAAAAAAAAGCAATGTTCTGCTAAAGGAAAGGAAAAACTGCTAGTGACAGCTGCTTAAAAGAATATGACTGATTTTATTTTGTAACAGGATTATTGTCCAAGAGGAGGAGATACTAAAGATTGAAGTAAAGCCAGGATGGAGAAAAGGAACAAAGATTACATTTGAAGGAAAGGGTAATGAGAAACTTGGATATCTCCCTGCTGATATAGTCTTCTCAATTGATGAGAAGGACCATCCTTTGTTTAGCAGAGATGGTGACAGTTTGGAAATAGATGTTGAGATTCCTCTGGTAAATGCACTCACTGGCTGCTCCATTCCAGTTCCTCTACTAGGAGGGGAAACTATGACTTTGTCATTTGAGAATATTGTCATATACCCTGGATATGAAAAGGTTATTAAGGGTCAAGGCATGCCAGATCCCAAAAATGACAAGAGAAGAGGTGACCTTCATATTGGATTCCTCATTAACTTCCCTACAGAATTAAGTGATGAACAACGGCTAGAAGCTGTTAGGATTCTAAAAGATTGTAGCTAATGACCATATTTTGACTTAGATATTTTGTTTCTTGATCTCGTTCTTCTTAGAATTCACATTTAGCTGCACAAATTTGCCTAGAACTTCATAATATGACAAAAGAAATACTTTGCCGACAGTTCCAGACAAGCTGTTTTTTACTTTTTTTTTTAAATAAAAAATCAATTAAAATCTATAGAAATATTCACACTTTTTAAAAAAATAAATTGAATTATATTTTTTTGGTGCTAATTTGAATTATATTTTTACTTATATTCTAAACAAGCAAAATTAAAAGAAAATAGAATTTAATTTAATTTAATTATCATTTTTAATGTGTTCCAAACACAATTGATAGATATTAAATACTAATAATTCATTTGGAACAAAATAATTTTTTTAATAGTCACAATTTATTATAACTAACTTTTTATTTGCAATCTTAGCCCTTACTTCCTCTTGACCATAAGCTATGCTTCATCTCATGTGCAGTAAGAAAAGGATATGGACCAAAAGAATGACATAGCTACCATGAGCATTCTTTGAAAAAAAATTTATCCTCTTTATGACTATAATTGTAGAGAAGTTTTATCCTATGAATTGTGGTATTCATACCACTACTATACAGAGGCCTCCATGCTCTAGATTGGTGTATTGTCCGTATGGATATCATCGACCGTAACATAGCACCCGCCATAATTATAAGCGAAATATATTATTCTATTGAGATGCTCCCTTGTGAATTGTAGCTTAGCAAAGAGCTGCCTCACCCAACAAACATTGGTGTGGGGCTGCTCCTCTTCCTCTCTTCTTCTTTCTTCTCTCTTATGTTTGAGTGGAAGTAATTATTTTCTTCCTGAAAATTTGTTCAATTCCCCTATAGAAGTTGTCTCCTTCGTCCATAGAAGTTTTTTACTCTTTTTAATAAAGAATAAATGTACAGTATTACGGTAATACCGTTGGACTGTCATTTAGATTGTGCCACGTGATTTTTTTTACCAAAAGATGAAAAAGAAATATCATATGACAAAATCCTAGCGACAGTCGTAAGAGTATTATTATAATAAGAGAGTTTTTTTTTTCCCTTAGTAATTGGTTTGATTTCCTAGTTAACATTCTTCAATATTTTCAACTCACCTTATCATCTCTCCAACAATAATATTAGGTGTAGTTTTTAATTTTTTATCTTTTTGTTTTTATATATTTTATTTTTATAATTTTTATTTTAAGAAAATTTAAAAGAATCTAAATAAATAAAAGTAAAAAGAATCAAAAGAATATTTTTTTTACTTAGTTTTTTTATTTAATTTTGAATATTTGTGTTATGAGAATTTTTTGATTCTTTTACTTTTTTTTTACTTTATATTTATTTTTTTAAAAAAATTTAAATTATTTCTTGAAATAAAAATAAAAAATAAAAAAACAACCACTCATAGGATAGAAAACACCATAATATTAACATCTTGGAAGAAAGCTATTTGAGGACAAAACTCATGTAGAGAAAAGGGAGGTATGTTGCCTCTACATGAGAGTCTAGTGTTCGTGTCTATTTTAAGTTTTTAGTTTGATTAGGTGTGTTGTAAATTTTTTTATTATTGTCTTCAAAAGTATAAGGTTGTTTATTAAAATTGATCTTAATTTTGATGCCTTCCTAACACTTTTGTAATTTCTAAGTCCTTGTACTTTTTTATGCAATGATGTGAAATTTTTTTATCCAAAAATAAAAAGATATATTATTCCATTCATAAGGTTATTATTGTAAAAATTTAAAACTATATTAAAATCTATTAATTTAAAAAGTGTTTCAAATAATAAAATTCAATTGAATGCTATAAAATTTAAGACTTGTTCCAAACATCAAATTTTATTCAATAATGTAATTGAATTTCAAATGAATTTGGTTCCTAACACTGCCATCAGTTTTGATAAGGTTTAAAATCTATAAAAACAAAAACATTCACATTTTTAAAGAAAATGAATTAAATTCTATTTTTACTTACATTCCAATTTTAATGAAGATTGAATTCAATTGAATTATCATTTTTAATATCTTCCAAACACACTAGAGGAACAAGAGATTGTGCCGTTTTATAACAGGACTCCAGTTTTTTAAACTAACATACTATTTTGGCCAGTTTGAATTAAACCAAACTGATGACTTAAAACTTATGTTAAAAACTCTAATTACTTTGTTATATTAATTTGGCTCCAATTGAAATTAAACAAAATGTTCAATCTAAAAACGACTCTAATATCACTTAACAACAAACTCATTGTTAAAATTCCAATTACTATGGTCTTATTAGAATCACTTTTGTTTTTTCTTTCAAGGGTAGAACCGCTTTTGTTTTTTATTTTATTTTCATTTAAAACTCTACCAAGTTTGCCTTACTTAAACTGACATTTTTCTTTGTACTTAATCCAGTTAATCAAAAGGACATTGAGAAAAAGAGTAAATTTAACTACACTTCTCATATAAAAGGTGATTGATGCTTATTAGTTAAACATTTCATTTCGTTAAATACTTATATATTTGAACAAAATCATAAAAAATTAAAATTCCCATATTAAAATTTCATAACTAATTTTTTTACATATATTTTTTCTAAAAAAATTAAGATAGTTATCAAACGCCACCCATGAGAACAAAGAACACAATAGTTTTAGCATGAACATAAAATCCATCGAAGATCCACAGGGACAAGTGGGAAATAAATTCTACCATGAAAATGACTCACTCTTGCGCTTCAGAACAGCTCGATCGGATCCTTCGGGTGCAACTCCTATGCTCCATTCACTAGCTGTGATTTCACTGAGAGAGCAGAGTTGAAGGGGAGAGGTGTTTGCAATCTGATGGTGGGATGAGAACCCAACAACCTGAAGGGGTAGTCATAACAGCTTTCCCAGAGAGTGAACATGATAAAATAAGCAGTTACCAGCATAAGATATAAAGAATATATACACATTCGTTTTTTACATCGCCCAGTTACTATAACACGTACATTACTCCTATACAAACAAGTTACTCCGCTCAAAACCTCAATGTTCCATTGCTATCTGCCATTCTCAGTCTCACGATGTTCATGCCTAGGAGGTTCAGCAAAAACTTGACCTTGGTCTCTCACATCTCGGAACATTGAAAAAAATGAGTTGAGGCCCTCAGAAGAAGCACCTCCTAAGATCCATAATAACAAAGAACTGAACGAATTCATGGATCCAGGGTTGGGACCACTTTCTGCTTGTCGAAGGTCTGGTTGTCCAGGAATCTGCTCAGGGTTGGCTACCCTGTCAGGATTATTTTCTGACCGACCTTGAGGTTCAGTAACTCCTGGTCCATTCTGAGGCACTGATGGATCCATTACGGGCCTGGATGCCGGTCCAGAGGTCAAATCTGTATTAGTCATTCCCTGATTCCTCATGTTCAATCTTGTGATGTGTAATGTTGATGCAAGGATAGTAGATGAGGTGATGTGGAAGTCTGGGTGATCTTGAGGTTGTGATCGTCGATTTTGCATAAACCTCTGCAATGCCGGTACCTAGAAGCATAGCACAGGTTCAATAAACTTCAATTAGATTAACATGACCACTTATAGTGAACAGAAAGAAAGCTTCCAAAAAATACTAAATTAATAATTACTATAATAGAAATTCTCTTTTAAATATGAATAATAATTACTAAAATGTGAAATTATTTGTTCTTCCTAACTTTGGAATGAATTCCTTATTTATCCAGGGCATACTTTCAAGCTAAAGGAGAGACAAAATAGGCATCCCCTACATTTTCCTCCTAAAAAGCATGCAAGATATAATAATGAGAAGAAAATCTAAAGAGCATTCCATATATAGCTTCTGAAATCCACTGTTTAGAGCAGTTTTTCCACACAGTTTAATCAGTGTGTGCATTTGTCTGTGTGGAGTGCCCCTTTAAATTCTCTGCTAGCAATAATTATATCTTCTCATCCTTGCCCCTTCCTGAGCTCTGTTTTGATAATATTTCTAGCAGAATGAATATCCACATCAGGAAGTGCATTGCCAGACAGCATAATGCATTCATTATTGCAACAAATGGATCATGTCATGGCTAGATCTATAATATATTGAAACAGCATCCTATTTATAACGCAGTTATCCTGTTATCAAATTGTTCCATGTCATATAACGAAACAAGACAGTGAACTGTCATAATTTCAACCAAACCGAAAACACAAGAGTCATGTTTAATACAAGCATGCAAAGGAACAATTAATAGAGAGGGCAACAATATTTTTAATTTGGGGGGGGGGGGGGGTGGTTAGCCAAAATAAGGAAGGAGATGTAACGATCCATTGGTTGTTACCTCAAACTGATTCCAGAAGTATAGTATAAGGTGTTGCATAAAAGCTGCAGTTGTAGAGAGAGCCAAATAGGAAAAACCTGGAAAATTTTTAGAAATAAATTATTTCCAAATAAACCAATAAAAAAAGATAAGATAAAAAGAAAGTAGTATGATCATACCATAAGCATACGAGAAGAAATATATGTGAAAGACCAGAAAATACAGCAAAAAGAAGCGAGGAAAGAACTTCATTGATATTGGTGTTCGGACACTGCAAGATATGACAAGCACAGTCATATTAGAAGACCATCAAACACTAGCACAACTACAACCACACAGATATGCACAGAATTGTAACTCGCACGACAGAAACGTTGTTGCAGATCAAGTCACGAAATCATGACTCAAAGGCCTCCTTAAAGGGCCACAGGATACTATAATTTTTGTTAAGCCAAAACCAGACCAATCATCGTGTCAAAAATTACACCAAATGTTCAGCATCAGCTAAATACTGCTGTTATTAGAATCATTTCACAAAATGGCATATAAACACCAATAAAGTGCAGCTTTGCTTGAGCTGCAGTTCCCATTAGCCAATCCCTAATTTGGCAGAGTACATTTGGCCTTGGCCTAAGAAGGGAAGAGTAGTTAAATGGTCAAAAGAAGAAATGTTACAAAACCGTAAGTTTACAACCGAAACAATGGCTATAATATTTCTGGCAGCCCAAATTACCATACATACTAAACAAATTGGATCCTTTTACAGCTCAATGGTCCACATGCCCCATAGCTAACATTAAAAACGGGGTTTTTGAGCAATATCATCACACATGTTATAAGCTAACATCATGCTTTACAAATTTTATAATAAAGAGATAGAGAGAGAAAGATACCTTATAAGAGTAAATAATTCACACAACCAGACAAGAATCAAGACCATGAACGCGAGTAGCTGATCGTCATAAAACTCAAATAGAAAAAACAGAATACCAATCATAATCTGCAGAGATCAACAACAATTTATCAGCAAAGATAATACAAAGAAGAAATATCACAAATGATTGAAATAGTTAACATAGATAATGTTGAAAGAAGTACGCCGATTAGGGTGAAAGCTTACAGGTACAAAGACTAGTGATTCAATCACATGTACAAAGATCAGCTGAAATGTTGGAAGGCGATGCCGAGCGTGGTGTTGAAGCTGCACTGCAAAGATTTTCAGAAGTAAATAACCAATCTCCTATGCAGAAAAGCATGGCATAAACCATGAAAAAGTATGGCACCATTAGATTAGAGGCACGTGACTCTCTTGATCTCTTATAGTTAGCAAACTTGATCCAGAAAATCAAGTGAATGAAGAACACTATGGATAAACCTTCTAATCATAGAGATGACTATCATGAAGAATCCTAACCATCTAATTATTGCCTTTAAATTTATTTTCATTGAAATTTTTTAATTTGAAATCAAGCAATTGATCCATGTGGGTCTGAGGCAATGGGTTGAATCGCATGATAGATGCAAACAGGAATCACTAAGTCAATTTCCACACAATGAAAAATCTCTGTACAGAACAAATAATGCCCACCTGTAAACTTCAGCATGCGAGTCTGTGTCTCTCTCAATGTAAATGACACCGACATTGTGGTAGTAAAAAACACAAATAAGGACATCATAAGCACGCCACACTTGGTTACAAGGTAGTCTGCATGAGCAAAATGATGAAAAGCAATGCACATTAGGACATAAGTCACAAACCAACAGTAAAAGGTCTCCTGGTATACTTAAAAGAGTCCATATTAATAATTGTCACTGAAAACACTAACAATAAAAAATAATAGAATTTCACCACAAAATACAATATAATGCATGCTGAAAGCAAACAAAAGGGAAAAGCAGATTATTTCTAGATATAACTTTTTTTAAAAGAAAAGCTATTGGGTGCTGTCTTTCCAAAGACACTGCACATTTGGAACTAGTAGAGCTAAATTTTGATCTACATCTACAAGATATTTTTCCAAAATCCAAAAGTAGATTACCCTCTAAATAGTAATATCTTAAATGGTAATTTACAGACTTCAACATCACACACTGCTTCCCATTCAATCTCTTGCATAACTGAAAGGTCCCACTAGACCACCACCCAGCCATATTCAACATCAATGCCCATCATGCGTCACCATTGCTGCTTGCATACTTACAGCATCGTTGTTGTATATCAGAAAGCATACCCGATGAAGCCCTAGGCCTTTACAGAAAGTTTTGGTTTTCTAAGCATTGCTGTGGAGATAAGAACTTTCTCAGATCGAGAATGGTTTAACATGACAACAAGAATGTGAATAAATGAAGAGGGAAACATTAATAAATAGGAATTTAGAGATATGAGTAACAAAGGATCTTCAGGTGCAAACAGTTCATTCCTTGCCCGTGCTTCTCTTCATCAATCCCATCTTCATTCTTTTTACTTGTCCCCTGATTTTGGGTGCTGATTTATCTCAATGTAATACAAAAAACTATATTGGTCTAAGTCTGTCAAGCACAGTATGAATCCCTTCTAAAACACATGTTTTACATGTCACTTATGATTATGATTACCATGATAACTACAAATACAAGTTCAGTTCATATAGATTATATCTATCCCATTTTAATTAAGGTAATTTAAGTCTTCCGCAGATGTTTTAATCTCAAGAAGTATGAATCTTCATAATATTCTACCTCTCCCTTCCCAATCTTTCTTTGATTGGTTTTCATGTAAATTGTGAATTCTCTAATTTCAAACTCAATTTCCTTTTATAAAGGTCTTCAACTTCTTAAAAGGGTTCTTGTACCCTATCTTTCTAATATTACTTCCATCCATATCATTCTTGCTCTCCTTCTTAAGCTTTTAGATTTTATTACTTTAATTCCAACCCACCATTCACATGTCTATTTTGCATATACCAAACCATCTTGTTTAATTATCTTTCACCTTTTCTTCAATATATGTGACCTTTGATCTAACATCTTCATTTTGTAGAATATCATTCCTTGAATTCCCACGTCCACTTCAACATCCCATCTAAACTACATTGACTTTTCCGGTAATAACCTCTTAATAGCCCACATCCCATATTGTAAAGAATGTAGGTGTATGGGGTGTTTACATATGGCACTCCTGCAATACTTTCTGTTGTGTGTTAAAGATATTCACCAGTCAAATCACTCATTAATCTTCAGAAGTAAATAAATTATACGAACCATAAAATATACATCACTCATATTTTAAGTGTTATAATATCTGCATGTTCTTCAGCAATAAATGGTCACTGCAATGGTAATAGTCGGAGAATTCTTTAGCAATTTTTTTTTTTTTTAATAAAAGAAGAAAATTTATTAGAGATCAAATTGATTCATTCCATTCCAATAAAACCTAAACCTAGCAGTAATGCATTAAGCATAACAATCATTGGAACATGCTAATCTAAATTCAGATTTAAGCATGTATTTATGCTTTAAATTCCTATAAAAACCTATAGGATATCATCAGGCAAACAAGGGAAAATTACAAAATTAAAGTTGTGACCATGAAGTGCAATCTTTCTATATGGAGGTTGCTCCATGAAGCAGATAGAAGGATAAGTCAACAAACCTCCAAATCTAGCAGGACCTTCTGAAGGTTCTTGTGCATAACTAAGATTATAAAATTCCCTCGTTTGATAATTATAAAGATAACCTGTAATGAATTCCCAAAACAAATTTAGCCATAATTAAAAATTGAATGCTCAAACTTATGATAGGAGAAACGTCACAGATATATTTATACTACTAACAAAGAGAACTCTGGCTAATTTTCCATCTGCATATTTTGTCCCTATAAGAAGTCATTATATTATTTGCGTATTTGTTAAATACATTATTAGAAGCTTGAGGTTAAAAATGTAGTTAAATAATAATAGAAAATAATGTAAAATCATTCTGGATAATAACGGCCCCCTTTGTCTCTATATTTCCTTATTTTTCTCCCACTTTCTCTCTTTACTTTCCACTTTTTTCTTGGTGGCAACTTCACTTTTTATTAAAAACCACATTATTGCTCTTTATATTTTCTAAAATTAATTTGATTAACTTGCTCACACGTTTATTGTCTAACCCACTTAGTACTTTGATAATATACAACATATCAATACCCCACCATCAATACTGTTAGTTTATACCAGAAATCTACAAATAACCATTCTCAACTTCACTTAAAACACTGGATCAGAGGACAAGGATAGCTAGCAGCCACTATCTCTTACATGGATAAGTAAAAGGGTAAACTAAAGGAGTTATACATGTTCAAATTATTCATTAGTATGCTGCTGGTGTAACTGTAAACAAATAGAAATGTAAAAATACAACATGGTTGTTAGAGGAAAAAAAAAACAAGGATGAACTCCTTGTATTACAGAAAGCAATCATATATATATGGCCATAGAAGGACCTCAGTTTAAAAAAATGGCCATTTGCAACATAACCGAATCCTTGTCAACTAGACTATCACTACCGACAATGACATAAAATGACACAGGAAAGTGTATTGATGGTAAAAATGTGTACATTACAAGATTATCTAAAACATTTACCCTACACTCCAAACCAAATGTGAAAGTGGCCATATGTAGACAAGATACACTAGTTTGTCCAGAGAATAGACAATTACCTTGACCTGGAGAACTTAATAAACTATTAATTAAAATGGTATCATATCCAACAAATCTGTTTATGAGTAGTTGCTGCCACCTGGAAATTAAAAAAATTGTATATTCAATTTGAATACAAGGTAAAACTTAAGAACAATAAATATTATATAACACCAAGGAAATACTAGAACAAATTTTCTTATCAGCAATACAATTTACAAATCGCAGTAACACACCTACATGATTGTAGTTGTCACCAGAGATAAGCTATCACTTTCTGGACCAAGACCAGATTATCATGCTATCATATTTAACTACATTAATGAGATGAACCTGTTTCCAAAGCAGAAGTGCCGCGCTGATATGCTAAGGTTCATAGTATGTATATTATGACGAGACTTGGCACTTTCAGGTAGCAGGAAATACCCCTACAGAATAATATTAAATGATCAACAGTAGAGAAGAACAGTCTTCAATTAATAAGAATATCAACGTCCAAAGTAACTTCAATAACTGACAAATTGAACTTGAATATTAAAATATATATATATATATATACCTTTTCCATGGTATATAAATATGTCGGTTCAAATGCCTTGCTTCTCTTTTCAAGCCATTGCACTGAAATTTAAAATACAACTAATTTAACGACAATACAAACATAAAAACACGTAAGCAGGGGGGGGGGGACCTCAATGCAGTATAAGAAGATAGAACCATTGTTTATTCTATTATTTTTTATGATGTAATCTATTATTTGGGATTTGGGGTTTCTAAGTAGATAATTGGGCTAATTTAGGGTTTCTTTAATAGTAATTTTGGAATATCATAAAAGTGTTTGAGAAACAGTCTAGTACACTGCTATCTAAGATGCCTAGCATCATCCAAGATACTAGGAGACATAAAATGACATAATTTTGGGTGGTATTTCATGCCAGCAAAAAACCATGGGTATCTCATATTCTTGGACTTTTAGATTTATTAAAATTTTATAAAAAAATAACAATTGTATCCTTTTTTGACAATTTTCAATTGTTATACCAAACAGAAATCTTAAATATCATAGTATCCAAGATACTAGTGAATGTTAGATATCAGTGTACCAAACAGCTCTTAAGTCCAGGAATATCTTATCCAATAGTAGTATCTTAGGAGGATTAGGATTCTAGCATTCATAGTTGAGTTACATAACTTACATTAGGATTTCTTGTCTAGGGCGCCTATAAATAGGCCTGTAGTCATTTAGGAAAATTACCCCTGGTTATTATATTATTTGAGTGAAAATTTATTTGAGTTTAGTAATTATTTGTGTTACTTTTCTAGCTCTTGGTTCCTGTTCTACATCACCTCAAACAGTCATTCATTTGGGACAACTCCATAATGAAAAGGCTAAGTTGATTATCTAATAATATAACCAACAATTCATATGTCTCCAGTTAAAGTACAAAAAATTTCAAGAAACCTTTCATGCTTCCTAATTATTTTTCTTTAAATTTTGTTTAAGAAACAGATGCAAATAGACCAGGAAATCCCGAGGGTTCAGAGTCGAAGGAATTCATTTTTAAACTATGCAACTAACCTAGTAATATCAGCATGTGAGTTTTACCAAATGAGGAACACTATTAAGAGCAAAGTCTCAATTCTATTGAGAAATGTTAATCAAAGGCACCATAAGTTTGCAACATGATGATATAGGTTAAAAAACAGGGAACAAAATTGTATTTACCTGCATTAGAGTTAAGCTTGTCCAAGTGAAGGATATGCAACCATTTGGGAATATCAAGATTTAAGTGTATACCAGCAATATTCTGCACTTGAAAATTTTGAAGTTCAGCAGAAATTTGAGTAAATTTGATCACTAACTAAATTTTATAAATACTGTCTACAAAACAACTAAATTTTATAAATACTGTCTACAAAACATTATATATATGGTCCAATCTAGCAACAAGAAAGACTATATTTTCCCTGAATGCTTACCCATAACTTCTGGAAACTTCCAAATATTTGCATCATGTGTCTCCAAACAAATGAGATACGCCTATACCACTTCTTCCCGAAGTGCATAATTGCTGCTTTCAATGTCTCTTTGGCTGATAAAGAAAAACTATTGCGAGGCTCCTCTTTATCAACTTTGACGACGGCATCTTCAACCACTGACTTAGAGTTTTGACTACCAATAGAGGTTTCAGCTTGATGTTCAAGAAACTCTGTATCAGTGTTCCAAAACTTGAACACCAATTTCCCCCTCCTAGCACCTGAACCAAACCAATTCAACAAAAACTTTGCAGCCGAAAATGTCAATCCATCTCCATCCACTTCAGAAACCTCTACTTTATTAGTTACAGTTTTTTTGTCTGGAGCATCTACTCTGTTTGATTCAGTTTCATTATGTGACCACAACCCCACACTAGTTATCTACATCAGAGAAATAAAAGTGTCATAAACTGTAGCAGTTTAGTCAACCAAAGAAACATGCTACAATGATCTCCCAAATACTAGCTAAATCTTAACATAGATTACTGGAGCTATCAAAAGAAAAGATCTAGGCATAAATTGTGATAAATACCTAACACAATAATGTTAAAAGAAAAACGCCGGGGGGAGAAGAAAGGCAGTATATACCTTAATTTGAATAAGTTGGGCCTTTTTTGTCACAACTCCAGAAAGCTCACTTGAACAGCCAGGCTTCATATACAGAAGAATAAAATTAGCCTTCTAGGAAACCAAAGAACATAGTTAAATTAAAAAAAAAAAACATAAACAAAATACTGAGCCTAACCCAAAGAAGAAAACAGCAAATAATATATGACGCAAGCAGGCACCACCCTAAACTTTTGAAGCTTGGGCTACTAAGCACTGAGACCCCAGACATGATATAGGAATGGACAACTCATTTCTGGCCTTATGGTTGAGCATTATTGAAAATAATTCAAAATAATAACGACAAGTACAAAGTAGAAAGTAGAAACACAACCACCCGACAAAAAAGTGAGGAATCAAATTTAAAACTTGAAAGAGGATAAGAAGAAGACAAATAAAATAGTTAGAAGAGCAAAAGAAAGGTAAAGTAACATGAGTCACATTTCACTATAGCTCCAGACAGTACTGAAAACAAGTGATTGCTTGATGATTAACTTATCCAACACCCATATGCATGAGGCCAAAGCTTCTCAACACTGTTGGCCATTGTGAGTCTCCCATTTATATATAGTTTTTATAGCATTTTTTATTTATTGAATCCGTAAGAACCACAAATAGTAACAAGTTTAAAAATATAGGGAGTAAAGATGCCGTTATTATCATCTAGAATAGCACCAAACCTTGGACTTTTCCAGAATTATTATGTTAACATGATTCCCTTTGAAAACTTAATAACAAGTGAAAAATAAAAGTAACGTCTTCTTGGTACCCAAATCAAGCAACGTTCTTTGTTGGCCATAGCCTTAATTTACTTCACAAAAAGATACTCCCAAATAATAAACATTTCCCCGTCATCCAGAAGTTCATAATGGTAAGAATTTTGTTTAGCACGAAAGAAAAGTCCATGGTAAAAACTTAAGAGCTTTCCCTCATCCAGTTTTTTCATTTCCCAGAAACAGTATCCATAAAGCACTCTAGTTAAAAGAATCCCACGATTTTCTATCACATACTGAATGTTATATAGCACATGCTAATGAACAAGTGAAGCCCTAATATTCTACCATTACTTCCAATATGCTTATTCACCATACAACAAGAAGCCAAGCTCATCTCTAAGTAGATACCCATCCAGTCTATGGCAGCTATTACTATTGGAATAAACATCAACTCGCAGTAGTCTAACTCCAGTGTTCAAAACTAAAACAAACTGAATTTACGTTTCACTTCTCTACTTCACCTATCCTAAGTGCTAACCATTCATTGTTACAGGAAAATGAAAGAGAGAGAGAATTCAAGTTCATGATACGTTTAATTTGAGGTAATTCAGGCATTCAAGACCCAACAGCAATTAATTCACTATTAAAATAATATCAAAAGTCAAATGGCAGAATTGTACGGAATCACTACCGAGGATTAAGGTTCGAATGCCCTAACAGAACATAAAACTGAAATTGAGAGTGGGAAAGCACAATTAAACACCTGCTGAACGTAATTGGCGTGCATAACAACGAGAATACAGAACAAGGTAATGGCTATGAACAGGAATATATACTCCAAAGCAGCTCTAACTTTTGGCGTCAACATCTGTGAAAACCTTTCCTGCACGCGTATAAACGTCTGCTCTGGATCCATGGCGCGGTTGAAGAACAAAGATTTTCCTAAGAAAGTGATGGTATTTCTGAGTTCTCTTCGTCGTCGTCGTCTTCTTCTGGACTTCTTCCACCGGGTTTTCTCTTTTATAAGAGGATCGATTTTGCTTCTACACGTTTTAAACGAGGAAGAAGAAGATATGTATAATACAAATTTCACCCAATCCCCTTCCGTTTTGTCTTTCTTGAAAGTTGTTGTCCTCTTGTCTTATCAGTTTGCCTCTATCTTATCGATTCGCCTGCGTTTGGTACTAGGATAAGGTAGGTTATCCCTCGGATTGACGGCGCCTGTCAAGTCGTTTGGTATAATGATTTTTTTATAATTTATCTTAACTTTTTTATAGGCATATTTATTTTTACAAAATGACAGCCATTTTTTATATAAATGTATAAAAAATTAATTTATTTTTAATATTATTATAATTAATTAATTAATCTTTTCACATTTTTTCATTTCAAAAATAAAAGAAGTACAATTATTATAATACAGGAAGTTATGGTAATTTTTTCTTTTTTTATGCAATATTTTAAGATTAAATTATCTTTACCTTACAATAAAAAAAATTACCTTTATAAAATTTGATAATATACTATTTAATTTTTTTAAAAATAATATTTAATTTTTATTTATTTATTTTTAATACTAATATAATACAAATTTAAAAAATTATTATTAGAGTCTATAAATACTAAATTTTTAAACAGTGTAATATAGTTTTCACTCACTTTTTTTATCTTTTATAAAAAATTAGTTATTTAATTATAAAAAATAATTATTTCATTATAAAAAATAATTATTATGTTATAATCATAACATAATAATAACTTTTTATAACACAATAATTTTTTTATAAAGAATGAAAAACAATATGTGAACAATATATAATATCATTTAGGAATTTAGTGTCAATAAAGTATCAAATAAGAATTTAGTACCAATAATTTTCTCAAAAATACTATATTCACTCTTTCAAAAAAGTGAGTAAAATTTAAAGTAATATTATTTATACATAATTTTTTTATACATATTTCTTTTAACTA
>JASKGM010000005.1:546336-575721 GCA_034509205.1 Ceratonia siliqua | reverse complement strand
TATTGTTATCTCTCAGAGGAAATATGCACTAGATATCCTTGAAGAGACAGGCATGCTAGATTGTTGACCTGTTGATACTCCTATAGATCCAAATGTTAAACTTTTACCAGGACAGGGGGAACCCTTAGCCAATCCTGGTCGATACTGCAGACTGGTTGGGAAACTCAATTATCTCACCATCACGCGACCAGATATTTCTTTTGCAATCAGTGTGGTTAGCCAATTTCTACAGTCTCTATGTGATAGTCATTGGGATGCAATGATACATCTTAGATATATCAAAGGAGCACAAGGTCAATGGCTGTTATATGAAGATAAGGGTCATACCCAAATCATCAGGTATTCTGACGCCGATTGGGCAGGTTCTCCATCAGATAGGCCTACATCAGGATATTGTGTTCTTATTGGCGGTAATTTGGTATCCTGGAAAAGTAAGAAACAAGATGTGGTTGCCCGATCTAGTGCAGAGGCGGAATATCGGGCCATGGCATTAGCCACGTGTGAGCTCCTATGGTTGAAGCAACTTCTTCAAGAGTTGAAGTTTGGCGACGTGACGCAGATGCAACTCATTTACGATAACCAAGCAGCTCTACATATCGCCTCTAATCCGGTGTTTCATGAGCGGACTAAACACATTGAGGTTGACTGTCATTTCATCCGCGAAAAGATTCCATTAGGATGCATTGCTACTAGTTTTGTCAACTCAGCCAATCAGTTAACCGATGTGTTTACGAAGTCTCTTAAAGGTTCTCGTATTGGGTTTCTTTGTAACAAGCTTGGTGCATATAACTTATATGCTCCAGCTTGAGGGGGAGTGTTAACTTCCTGTATATACTTAGGATTAGTTTCTATTAAGTTCTATTAAGCCCTGTAATATATCGGCCCATTGGCCCATTCTTTCCTGTATATATATTAAGCTCTAGTAAGTGATATCACTCACTTACACATATTCCCACATTAGGTTTTCTCTCTATCTCTCTTCACACCTTTTTCATGTTCGTTCTCGAGATAAACCTCCAAAGCATAATCTTAAAGCTAAAGCAGAGACCACTAGGAATCCTTACTTCTTAATTTTAAGAAACATGAAAGAAATAATAATGATGGGCACTTATGATGCTTTAATCTAGTTATCCTGATATCAAATTGTACTTCTATCATATAATGAAATAGGAGGGTGAACTTTCCAAACCTAGAAGATAAGTATAATGTTTTAGACAAACATAAAATGGAACAATGAGTAGAGGGAAACATTTGGGCCTCTTTCTTAATCACCACCACCAAACAACCCCCCTCCCCACCAAAAAAAAAAAAAAATAAAATAAACAGAGATATGAAAAAAAGGCAATGGTCATCACCTCAAAACGATTCCAAAAGTACAGAATAAGGTGCTGCATAAAAGCTGCAGTTGCGGAGAGAGCCAAATATGAAAATCCTGGAAATTTATTAGAATAAAATTATTTCCAACTGAATATAACTACTTCCAACTAAATAAAAATGTAAAAAGGAAGTAGTATAATCATACCATAAGCATAAGAGAAGAAATATATGTGAAAGACCAGAAAATACAGCAAAAAGAAGCGAGGAAAGAACTTCATTGATATTGGTGTTCGGACGCTGCAAATTATGAGAAGCATAATCATATCAGAAGATCATCAAACACTAGCACAACCACGAAGATGTGCATGAAAGCATAACTTGCAGACAGAATCATATAGTTGCAGACCAAATTGCCTATCAATGTCCAACAGGCATCCTTAAAGGCGCACATGACACATAATTATTGTTAGGCCAATAAAAAGACCAATCATCATGTCAAAGATTACAAAATTCAGCATCAGTTAAACACTGCTGTTATTACAATCAATTTACAGAATGGCATATAAAAACCAATCAAGTGCAGCATGCTTGATCTGCAGTCCCCTTTAACCAATCCCTAATTTGGCAGAGTACATTTGGCATTAGCCTCGAAAGAAAAGATGGTCAAATGGAGAAAAGAAACTGTAACTTTCAAATTCAACCAATGGCTATCATACTTCGATTAGCCAAAAATACCATACAGAGTAATCCAATTAAATCTAATCACACAAAACCCAGTCCAACTGATTATAAAACTCAAATAACTTGTTTTCAAATTTGAGCAACAAAGCAGTACTTTTCTACTTGTAAAACCATGCTTTACAAGTTATATGACATTGAAAGAGAGAGATACCTAATGAGAGTAAATAGTTCACACAACCAGACAAGAACCAAGACCATGAACGCAAGTAGCTGATCGTCATATAACTCGAACAGGAAAAACAGAATACCAATCATAATCTGTAGAAATTGACAAGCAGATTATGAGCAGAGATGCCTACAAAGAAGAAATAGTACAAATGATAGAAATAGTTAAAACAGATGTGTTAACAAAAGTGAATCAATTATGGTGTGTACATACAGGTACAAAGACTAGCGATTCAATCACATGTACAAAGATCAACTGAAATGTTGGAAGACGATGCCGAGCATGGTGTTGAAGCTGCACTGCAAAGATTTGGAGAAGTAAAAAGCCAATTCTATCGCAGAAAGGAAGGCACAGACCATGAACAATTGTTGAACACTTGTACCACTAGAAGAGTGCCACATGACTCTTAAATATACTTAGTACACATGATCCAGAAAAATTTAGTGGATGAATGACTTTTTGGATATACCTTCTAATCACAAAGAAATGGCATTCCAGGAAAACCTTAACCATTTAATGATTGCCTCTAAATTCATTTTAGGTAATAATTTCAATTTGAAACAAGCAATTGATCCATGGGGCAATAGGCTGAATGCCATGATAGATGCAAGCAGGAGTCAGGAAATAAGTTTTCACACAAAGATAAATCTGAATATAGAACAAATAATGGCCACCTGTAAACTTCAGCATGCGAGTCTGTGTCTCTCTCAATGTAAATGACACTGACATTGTCGTAGTGAAAAACACAAATAAGGACATCATAAGCACGCCAGACTTGATTACAAGGTAGTCTGTATGCACAAAATGATGAAAAGCACGCACATCAGGATCTAAGTTACAAATCTAAGAGCAATAGTTATGGTAATATACAGAAAGTCTCAAATCAATGTTAATTGTAAATGAGAATACTAACAATAAAAATAAATACAATTTTACCACAAAAACAAATATAACAAATGCAGCAAAGCAAACAAAAGCCTAAGAAAAGACACTGTAATTTGGGAGCTAGTAGTGCTAAGATTAGGGCAAAAAAAAAAAAACCTCTGAGTAGTACAGATGGTCTTTACAAATACACTGCACATTCGGAGCTAGTAGTGCTAAGATTTGATCCACATGCAACTTTTTCCAAAATATGAACGTAGATTACCCTACAGATGGCAATGACTCAATTGAATGTTTACAGACTTCAACTCTGATACACAGCTTCTCATTCAATCCGTTGCAGTAAAAGGTACCATCAGACCACCCACCAGCCATACTCATGATCAACGTCATCATGCCTCACCATTGCTGCTTGCAATACCTACAGCATCGTTGTGGTACATCAGTAAGCACACCCAATGAAGCCCTAGGAAAGTTTTGGTTTTTTAAAGGTTGCAGAGGATATAAGAGAACTTTTACAGATCGAGAAGGGCTAATAACAAGAAGGAGAATATGTGAAGAGGGAAACATTAAAAGAAAGGCATTCAGGGAGATGGGTAACAGAGGATCTTCAGGCGAAAACAGTTCCTTCATTCCTTGTCCTTCCTCCTCTTCATCAATTCCATCTTCACTTTTTCCTTATTCCCTGATTCTGGATGCTGATTTAACAGAATTTAATATTAAATTCTATATGGGTTTAAGTCTGCAAAACTATGTTCCAACTCCTTCCCAAAACATGCTTGGTGTTACATGTCACTTGTACCATGATTACCATGTCATCCACAAAAACAAGTTCAGTTCCTACAGACATTATCGATATCCCATTTCAATTTAGTGGTTTAAGTCTTTACGAAATGTACAGGCCCCAAGAATGACGAATCCGTATAACATTTACCTACCCCTTCCTTCACCTTCCAAATTAATTGAGCCTAGGACCTGCCATATCCCCAAGCCACTCCTATAGCACCAAAGCCAAGGATTAGTGCTTCATATAATACAATAGTCTCATCTAAGTCCGTGAATTTCTGGAGTACCCAATTGCTTTCTTTTCATTTTACCAGCAGGTATGTGTCAGCACAGTTCTGTCTGGGTTGAACAAAATACAATACTAAGCTAAGCTCTTTATATAGAATAAGCATATGCAAGTATTTGCAAAGAACACATGAAACATTGTACCAAGCAAAAAATATATTGTTGTTCTAGTTTAACTATTTTATTTGATTAGTTTGCATGTAAATTGCAAATTCTCTAATTTCAAGCCCCATTTCCTTTCAAAGGACTCTTCAACTTCTTAAAATTGTTCTTGATCCAATTGAGCCACCCTCCAGCACTAAAAGAGTCATTGGCCTCACACAACAGCAGTGGCAGGCTTCAAATTTTTGGGTTCAGCAATGTAAATCCTAAGAAAGAAGTACCAGAGTAGAGGATAAGATATCCTCTTAATTCTTAAAAGAAACCAAAAAATACACAAAAAACACCTCAAACAAGAAAGCACATCAAGTAAGCCAACCTTGTCAATCTCTCTTCATATTTAACAAAGAAACCCCTCTAGCCATTAGCAGAGCACCATAAAGAAGCTAAGATCACTTTATCCCATAAAAGAGGAAACAGCAAAAAACTATTCTTGAATATTCTAGCATTCCTCCCCAGCCAAAGGCACCAAATGACAGGGAACCCCACCTAAGAGCCTTGCTCTCTCCACTCGTCCCAAAACTTCTAAAACAACATAAGAGAAAGTGCTCCAAACTCTCTGGACAAATCCAGTACTCAAAAGATACCAAAAAGTCTTTCCAAATAATTAGCACCTGGACAATATAAACTCCTACGCCTTACTCATTTTGGCCACCTATAATTCTGCACAACTAAAATCCACGTCATTCTTACTCTAATTCTCAACCTTGTAGATTTAATGACTTTAATTCCAACACCAACTTCCACCATAGGGCATTGATATGTCTATACAGCATACACCAAATCCATTTTAATTCTCTCTCATCTTTTTCTTCAAACCATGCAACCTTTGATATAAAATCTTCATTTCTTAGCTTATCATTCCTTAAATTTCCACATCCACTTCAACATCCCCATTTCAGCTGCATTGACTTTTGGGTAAGTGAATTCTTTATAGCCCAACATCCCATATCATGAAGTGTGAGCGCTGTACGGCACTCCTACAACTTATCCTTGACTAATAAAGGTATCCATCAATCAAATTAAACTCCAGAACCAATTATTTTTTTCATCCAACAGCCTAGCTCTTGTAATTATATTACTCCAAAATATGCTTATTTCAAAAGTTTTAACATCTGCATATTTGTGAGCAATAACTCAACTGAAATGGTGATAATCACAAATTCCTATAGTAAACTCATTCATTCAACTAAACCTATACCTAGCAGTTGATATACTTAAAAGATTAAGCACAACAACCATTTTACCATAATAATCTATAATTTGGATTCAAGCATGCAACTTGTGCTTAGAGCCCCTTATAAAGGCCCATAGGAAATGAACAGGCAAACAAGAAAAATCCATAAATTACAGTTGTGACCATAAGATGCAATATCTCTTTATGAAGAGTGCTGCAAGAGGTAGAAAGGAAGATAAGTTAACAAACCTCCAAATCTAGCAGGACCTTCTGGAGGTTCTTGTGCATAACTAAGATTATAGAATTCCTTTGTTTGATAATTATAAAGATAACCTGAAATTAAGTCCCAAAACAATTTCAGCCATAACCAAATCCTGAACGCTCAAACTTATAACAGAAAAAACAAATCACTGACTTACACCAATAAAATGCAACAATATCACTATTTTATCATTAATAACAATCCCTCCTAGAATCCAGTTTTTCCAGTTTCGATTTATACTGTGCTTAATATTCTCCACTTATTTATCTTATGTTTAGTTTCTTGTCGAATTTTCTTATATTAAAATAGAAAATCTATTAATATATTTATATTCTATGCCATTGAAATCTGAAAACAGTGACATAATCATGCCGCTCAAATTTAGTGGGGTTGAAAAAATAAAGAAACAAAGAATAGGTAAAGTCAAATAGTCTTCTTCACAATATACAGACTATGACTGACTAGTACTGCAGCACAAGGGATTCTCTAAATATGATAGAAAAAGAATAGAAACAAGCAAACGGTTTTTCAGTAAGTTTATGCCAGAAATCTACCCAAAAAAAAGTCTCAACTTCACTTAAAACACCAGATAAGAGGATAAGGATAGCTAGCAGCCATTATCTGTCAAATGGATGAGTAAAACTGCACAGGACTTATGCATGTCCAAATTATTATTGTTTCTGGTGTAAACAAATAGAATTGTAACAATACAACAAGGCTGTTAGAAGATAATATAAACGAGGAGGAAATCCATGTACCATAGAAAGTAATTATAGATAAAATGTCATAAAAAGATATTAATTAAAAGGAAATGGCCTTTTGCTGGAAAAAATAAAAACAAAAAACTAGACTATCATTACTGGATGACATAAGCTGAAAAAGAACATGTCAATGGTTGATAGAACACGTGTATCCTAGATGATATAGAGCATTCACCCTATATTTCATGCCAAATGTGTAAAGTGGCCACTTCTAGACAATTCTATACAGTAATTTATTATAGTAAAAATAATTACCTTGACCTGGAGAACTTAGTAAGCTATTAATTAAAATGGTATCATATCCAACAACTCTGTTAATGAGTAGTTGCTGCCACCTGGAAATGAGGAAGATATTCAATTAAAGTAAAGGATAAAACCTTAAAAACAATAAATATTGTATAACATCAATGAAATGCTGGGACCAATTTTCTTATCAGCAATATAATTTACAACTATCAGTAACAAAGCTACATAATAGTAGCTGTCACTGAAGATAAACTGTCACTTTCCATACCAAAACCAGATTATGATTCCAACATAGTTAACTGCATTAAAGAGATGTTACCTGTTTCCGAAGCAGGAGTGCCGAGCTGATATGCTTATGTTCATGGTTCGTATGTTATGACGAGACTTAGCAGTTTCAGGTAGAAGGAAATACCCCTAAAGAATAATATTATATGACCAACAATAGAGAAGAGCAATCTTCAATAAATGACAGAATCTACCTTCAATAAACTGAAAGAATCTACTTCAAAAGTTACAAGCATGTAACTACCATACTGAAAATTCAGATATTTTATCAAATTGAATACAGAAAGAAAGAAAAAAAATACCTTTTCCATAGTGTATAAATATGTTGGTTCAAATGCTTTGCTTCTTGTTTCAAGCCACTGCACTGGAATTGAAAACACAACTTATTGGATACTGACCAACAATACAAGCATAATAGAATGTTAGGATGAAAGGGAAAGTGGGAGGGGAAACAACGTTCCTTCATTTGGGATAACTCATAACCCCATAATACTAACGCTTGAAGATTGATTATCTATTACAATATAGACTTCATGTTGCTAAAGAATTTACTCCCGCATACAGGGAATCCATAATAGAAATTGGGTGGTTAAAGTCATAAAATTCAAGTAAACTGTTGAGACTTTAAATTTATCTAAACTTGGGTGGTTAATTCTGAAAATTTTCACAAGGAAGTAGTATATACTTGTTCACATAAAAGAGATGGTTGGGTGGGGATTATTGAATAATCTTAAATACTCTCTACTACAACAACAATACTTAAATGACAAAATATTTGGTCTGGAGATGAACAGTCATCCATAAGGATTTTCTTTCACCAATCATGCAAAGATTACCTTTTAGGCTTTTAGCATTTTAAATCAACTTTTTTGGCCCATGGAAGTAGAATATTACAAAGAACAAATAACTGGTATGTTTCTTTTGTGCAGTAATGTTCAATCTAAACTTTAAACATAATAAAATATACATACAGTATAAAAATAAGGTACCATATGAAGGGGGTGGAAATCCATGGGACCCAGGCCAAAACTAACCGAAACCATGGGAGAATGAGTTCTAATTCAGAATACGAATTGTTTGATCAACAAAGACAGCATAATCGAAGGCAATAGTATAATAGAGGAGTTGAAGACTATAAGTTCAAAGTTGACTTGCCATCATTCAGTGGGCATTTGCATATAAAGGGATTTTTGGACTGGTTATTTGAGGTAGAAAGGTCCTTCGAAGTCATGGAAGTGCTTGAAGATAAAATGGTGAAAATAGTAGCATCCAGATTCAAGGGTAATGCTGCTTCTTGGTGGGAACAATTGAAGAGGGTTAGACGTGGATAGGGGAAAGAACCAATCTGTACTTGGAGGAAAATGAAGAAATTATTAATGGAAAGGTATTTACCCTCTAATTACTGGCATTATTTAATTCAGATGGATCAAAACACCAAGCAAAATCCTACTGTTAATCATGAAGATTATTTGGAAGGGGATACAATGGAACCAACAAATGTAAGAAATGCAGTTAATAAAGAAATCATAGATGATTCACTTGGCACTGCATCTAATGAAATTGATAGTGGAATGATTAGAGAACATTTATATGGTGTTGGGTTCCCTCCAGAAGAATCAAGTTTTGCACATGATACGGGGAGTATAGTTGAAAATGAAAATTATGTTGAGGATAGCAGTGATGATAGTACAATAACAGTGCAGGATGGAGGTGTTCATGTAGAACTTGTAAAGGAGACAATGGAAGTTGTGACAATTTCATATCACGAAAGCTGGTTGAGAACTTGAATTTGCCTACTGAACCTCATCCTTTACCATATACAGTTGGTTGGGTGAGAAGGGGACCTAGTGAAAAGGTTGAAGGGTGTGTAGGGTTCCCATTACTATTAGGAAAAATTATGATGATGTGGTGACGTGATGTGATTGAAATGGATGTTGCACATGTGTTGTTAGGGAGGCCGTGGCAGTTTGATGTGGGTGTTACATATAAAGGCTGGGATAATGTATGCTTGTTTTAGTGGAAAAGCCACAATATTGCAATGGTACCATCCAAGAATAAAAATTCCAGCCCCAAAACTTCTAAAGTGGAGGGGAAATCATTCTTTTCAATTGTACAATCAGAAAAGGAGTGAAGAATATTTTTCCAGTTTTTCACTTCAGACTGTTTTCTGGTGGTATTTCGGGCTACTGTTCATCAACAGTGCCGAGACTGGAATTCGTTTTGCAAGGATTTCTAGCTGTCTTTCAATTCTATCTACATCAGTCATATAGGAGACTAGGAGAGATTGGATTTTTCAGAGATGTGGCTCTGATACCATGAAGAATTACAAAGGGAAATTCTTCTTCTTATTCAAACTGATATGTATAGGGCTTAAATACTGGAAGACTAATAAAGTCCTTTAATTCCAGGATTTTCAGCAATAAAAATATAGGATTCACAAGCCTACAATCAGGGAATTTATAGGATGGGATTTTGGGTCAACACAATCAGAATCCATAAACAATTTCCTAATCAATCTTAATTAATGGACAATAGCTGGACTTTGGCAACAGTAGTAATTAAGAGAGCATGAATCCCTCTTAATTAATGCTGAATTTCCACAAAAGCTTCTTTATCTATGGAGAAACAAGAAAAGAAAAAGAAGTATCCAAGCTTTTGATTGTAGGAGAATAAAGCTTCAGTACACCTTTTATGTTTCCTCATTATTTTTCTATAAAAAATGTTTAAAAAATGGACACATATAGATGCCAAAATCAATAGGGTTCAAATTGCAAGTAATCCACTTTTAGAATCAGCATGAGAATTTTACGAAGTGGGGAACATTATAAGCATGAAGGCTCATTTCTATCTAGAACTGTTTTATCTACTATATATCAGATTTAAATTAATCAAAGCCACCAAATTTTGCAACATGATCATATATGTTAAAAAAATTGAACAAAATTGAATTTACCTGTATTGGAGTTAAGCTTGTCCAAATGAAAGATATGCATCCATTTAGGAATATCAAGATTTAAGTGTATACCAGCAATATTCTGCACTTTAAAATTCAATGTTTAGCATAAATATCAGTAAACTTGATTACTAACTGATGTTTTTTTTTAGCATAACAGCTAGAAAACATTATATATATGGTCCAATCTAGCTCCAAGGAAGACTATTCTTTCCCAGTCTACTTACCCATAACTTCTGGAAACTCCCAAGTATCTTCATCGTGTGTCTCCAAATGAAGGAGATACGCCTATACCACTTTTTTCCAAAGTGCACAATTGCTGCTTTGAGTGTCTCTTTGGCTGATAAAGAAAAACTATTCCATGGCTCCTCTTTATCAACTTTGATAACAGCATCTTCAACCAATGGCTTAGAGTTTTGACTACTAGTAGATGTTTCAACATTATGTTCAAGAACCTCTGTATCAAGCTTCCAAAACTTCAACACCAATTTTCCTCTCCTAGCACCTAAACCAATCCAATTCGACCAAAACTTTGCAGCCAAAAATGTCAATCCATCTCCATCCACATCAGAAACCTCTAATTTATTGGTTACAGCTTTCATATCAGGAGGATCTATTCTGTTTGATTCAGATTCATTATGTGACCACAAGCCTGCACTAGTTATCTACAATAAAGATTCAAAAGAGTATCATAAATGTAGAAGTCCAGCCAAACAAATAATCATACAAGAATGATCTCCCAATACTTGCTAAATCTTAAAGAAGATTACTAAGCTATCAAAAGAAAAGATGCGGGCAAGCGGGATTGTTTTGTATTTTCTAGGTATAAAGTTGTGGTAGATGGCAAAAACTGTGGTAAGGTTAAAAACTATTCTGCAAAAATTTATCAATATCCAATTTATTGCAATCTTGTAACATTATTAACGTTATCAATTCACATAGTTTAAATGGCAGGAACAAACAGTTAAAGCACAGATTAGGATTTAGATTTTAAAAATGAAAGGCAATATATACCTTAATTTGAATAAGCTGGGCCTCTGTTGTTACAGCTCCAGAGAGCTCACTTGAACAGCCAGGCTTCATACAGAGAAGATTTAGACTTATAAGAACCAAAGAACAAAATTAAAATATTGAGTCTAACCCAAAGAAGAAAACCGCAAATTATTTATGCAGCAAGCTGGCACCACCCTATAGTTTTAAAGCTTGCTACTCAGTTACAAGGAGTTACAAGTACCAAAAACTGAAACCCTTTACATTAATTTGGAACAAAGAATCGTTCTTCGACCTTATGGTTAAGGATTAGTGAGAACTATTCATAATAATTAGGATGTATACAATGCAGAACCCCAATTCCTAGGCAGAATAGTGAGGAATTCAAATAAGAACATCAGGATAAGAGTGAGACAAATAACATGGTTAGAAGAGAAAAATAATGGTAAAGTTACAGAAGAGTCGCATGACATTGTAGCTCTGAAGCCTAGATGGTACCGAAAGGAAAAGATTGTTTAGTGATTCACTTATCCAACCTGACATGAATGACCACGAAGCTTCTTGATAATGATGTTCATTGTGAGACTCATATAATTAAATAGTTTCAATATAGATTTTATCAATTGCATTCAAAATGGGGAATTCAGTTATTATCGTCTTTATCTAGAAAAACACTGAACCTTGGACTTCGCCAAAATTACCAAAGTAACATGATGTTCTTCCAAGTTCCAAGAAAAGAAAATATGAAAACGGTAACTTTTTCTCAAACCTAAATCCAGTAAGTTCTATGTTGCCCACCTTCATATACTTCACAGAAAAAATCTCAATAATCTAAATTTCCCCATAACCCAAAACGTTCAGAGTAGTAAGGATTTCATCTATAAGAAAAGCAAAGTCCATATTAAATATCTAAGAACTTTCCCTAATCTAGTTTGTATAGAAAGAGTATCCTATAAACTGCAATCTGGTTAAAAGTAACCTCCGATTTTGCATCACACATCAACTGTTATAGCACATGAAGCATCAAAGAAGACATGATTCTGCCATTACTTTCCAAGTGCTTATTCACCATGCACCCAACAAAAGAAGCCTATCTGTAAGTACATATCCAGTGCCTCCAATATTCAAAATAGGTATAAAATGAAATCACAACAAAAGTGTAAACAAATAAAATTTAAATTTAAAGACCCTAAAAGAACATAAACTGAAACCGAGTAGTTGGGAAGCATGATTACACACCTGCTGAACGTAATTGGCGTGCATAACAACGAGAACACAGAACAGGGTAATGGCTACGAATAGGTAAATATACTCTAGAGCAGCTCTCACTTTTGGGGTCAGCATCTGAGAAAACCTCTCCTGCACGCGTTGAAATGTCTGCTCTGGATCCATGGCGAGGTTAATGAACAAATATTTTGCCCCAGAAAGTGATGGGATTTCAAAGTTCCCGTTCAGGGACTAGTATCATCATTTTTTTTTCCTCAACACGCTTTAAACGAGGAAGAAGATGCCAATAAAAATATCACCCCTTCCGAAATCTTCAGTATCTTTTATTAATTTTATGAGTAAATTACTTAAATTACAAAGAGCTTCAAAATATACATCTTAAAAAAATATTATAATTTAATTTAATTTAAAATTTAACTTTAATTAAATTATTATATATTTAAAATATTATTAATAAAAAATAAAATTATTTATTAAACTAAAATTATTTATTTTTTTAATAGTATTAATGTATAAAAAATTAAAAATTATTAAATTATTTTTAAAAAATATTTTATATTTAATAATAAATAAAATTAAAGTTTTAAACATATTAATTTTTTATTTTTTTAATCAATAATAAATAAATTTAATAATTTTCAGAAATATTTTAAAAATATAAATAATTTATTTAAAATAAAATAAAATATTATTTTAACAAAATTCGTATATATTTTTAAAAAAGAGTCTTACTCTTTTTTAAATTAGGGAGACATACTATTTTTTTATTATAATATTAATATAAAGTGAATTAATTGGATTGTCTTTAAAATTTTCAGGGGCCAGAAGGGTAAAATCGGTAATCAAAAAGTGATACCTTCCTCTTTTTCTTTTCCCCCATTTCTTGTCCGGGCGGACCGTGCCCCCACCTCCTCTTCGATATTTCTTCGATCCTTCCCTTCGCACAAAGCCAACTCCCATCGGCCACCATGTCCGTCTCCATCTTGTCCTCCTATTTTTCATCATTTATGTATAGCAAGGAACATCCCACCTTCGCATGCCTCTGATCCGAATACTCTCTCCCTATTGCTTCTTTTCCTTGTTCTCATACACTTCTCGGGTCAAGTGAACAACGGCAAGTTGTCTCTTCCTTGACTCTTTTCACCTAGTTCGGTGTAGATTTTAGGTAGAATTCAAATACCCATTTTCAATTATGTTAACAACTTTTGGGTTCTTTTTTCTAAGTATTACTTGTTTCTTTGTGACTTTTTCTCTGATGGGGCTGTAGCTCTAACTTCCCTCTATAAGTTGGATTTTGGCAAGCTTTTTCCTTTCCATTGGTACGGTTATTCCAGAAGCAGAAGGGAATTGAATTTTTCAAGGAAATAGGCTAGCTTTTCTATTTTTCACATCTATTTACGCTAGCTCTAATTTCCCTCTATAAGTTGGCTTTTGGCAAGCTTTTTACTTTCCATTGGTACGGTTATTCCAGAAGCAGTAGGGAATGAATTGTTCAAGGAATTAGGCTAGCTTTTCTATTTTTCACATCTATTTAGGTTGGGTAACTTAAATCCTTATTTACCTATGAATTTCTTGAAGAAATGTCTATCTCTGGACTAGTATAAATACTTGGGTTGGTAATTACTTAGATAGATATTGTAATCTCACTTTAAAAGTTTGAGGACCTAAGTCCATAATTAGGGATTTATCGCCTAGGGTGCCAGTACTATGAGTCTATCCAGCGATTTGAACTTGAAGCTTACAAATGATCATTATTCATATAATCTTAACTCTTGTTTGTTAGATTCTTCGGAAATTCCTCCATCAACATCTGCTTGATATTGCGTTGCCCTAGTTCTTGGAAGCCTAGTGAGTAGATAACATGTGCTAGAACATGCTTTTAAAATTTCTAAACCTTTTGCTTCTATTTCATATTTATTGGTGATGGAAAATTCCTTTGACATCACATTGTTATAAGTACTTTCTTTAAAGCTATTGAAATTTGAATTAGTGTTATGGAGCATGGCACAACTTATTTTGATTCCTATATTGTTAGAGCCTTTAAGTACTCTAGGGACAAGCAGCTTTTTATTCCCCTTGTTGAAACATGGATATGGAGATTGATGGACTATGGTATTGAGTTATGGTTCTTGGCTTATTATGACTATTTGGATAAGTTTCTATTTGTCTCGACTTAATGGTTCAATTTGTTATGAAATGATTGTGAATGATTTTGAAACTTTTCTTAAAAGCTTGAATTACTTGAAAACATATTGGACAATTAGGCTTTGATTGGACATTGTTTGGTGACCTTAATACTCATTGGATGTGTTTGAGCTGCTGTCAGAATGTTGCAGCTAACAGTAGTAGTTATTGAACCTAGTGCACCTTGGTGCAACCCCAGCTAGCAGGGCTGTTGCTAGCCCCATGTCTTGGCCAACACATGTGGATTGGTTATGATGTGAAAATGGAATGGAATGAATGGTGTTACCCCCGAGCTGTGTGCTCGTTTGTTGATATGGAATAGTTTTGTCTTTAAGTCCTCGCAACACAGTTTATTTGTGCTTTCGTAATTATTCTAATTAATATGTAATTATTTAATTCCTTTTAGTTCTTTCTCTGCCTATTTCTCTAATTGCTTAATTTCCCTTTTTTAACTTTTCCTATGAATTAATCTTCATCATTATTACTTATTTACTTATCTCTCTCTATATATGTATGTGATCTTTTACTGACAACTTTTGTATGAAAGGATTGTGTGCCTACTTGTCTTAAACTTGTGATAGTACATGTTATCTTCACTGTTATTCTGCTTATGTTATCTGAGTAATTGTTCCGTTGTCCAAACCGTACATGATACATATATTTGGGCTTTATGTACTCCAGATTGTTTATGTCCTGGTCTGAATAGTTTAGATTTGGAAAATGGAATATTTTGACTGCAAAATGCTTATGTTATGAACTGTTTGGTTTGATACCATGCATGATGGATAGCAGGTTTGACAAACATTTTGAGGCTTGCTCGGTCCTGGGGATTTTATGGCTCACATTGGGTCAAGTGCTGGTCACGATCCTTGATTTGGGTTGTGACAATATCTATCTATCTATCCTTCTATCTATGTCCCTCTCCGATCTAGGTGAAAAATGAGAAAACGCGCTGTGTATGCATGGGTAATAGCTGTTGTATGCTTTGTAGTACTGATGATTGTGACCCCAGCCATTCCACAGTCTCAAAATTACCATGATTTTGCTGACAAACGCAAATTCTTTGGTAAGCACTTCTTTTTATGGTTGCATTGTTCTTCATACTAATAGCTGGCATTGTTTATTACACTACTTGTTACCCCTTGAATTTGTGCTAGGTGGATTGCCCTTAATATGTAAACTTGTGCGGGGTAGATATGATTCAAAGGAATTGATGTGAATTGTGTGGAGGGCTTTTCTTGTTCCTTTCTGTGATCAAATTTGAAAACGAAGGGCTTGTTATTACTTTGCAGGCATTCCTAATACACTTAATGTGATATCAAACTTCCCATTCCTAGTTATTGGCCTCATTGGGCTTATTCTTTGCCATCGTGGGAATTATTTTAAGTTAAGGTATTTCATTTTGTCACCTATTAATTTCATACAGCTTGCAAATTAAAGACAACTCTTTTAACATATGATTGTTGTTGTGAATGATATCATATATGTGCCAAAAGCTTGCAAGGTGAATTATGGGGTTGGACATGCTTTTATATTGGTGTGGCTGCTGTTGCATTTGGATCTTCATACTATCATCTCAAGGCAGACGATGCAAGCCTTGTGTGGGATAGGTTACCAGTGAGTTTCTGTTATGAAAGTTGAATTGAATCAATATAGAAATCCATTTCCTCTCTCCTCCCTTTTCCACCTTTTACTTTATCAATTTTGATCCTTTAACTGTCTATTATTGCAGATGACTGTTGCTTTCACATCAATCATGGCGATATTCATCATTGAAAGGATTGATGAGAGGAAGGGAATGATTTCAATTGTACCTCTAGTTTTGGCGGGTATAATAAGCATAATGTATTGGAGGCAAGCCTACTACTTTAGTATTATTATTTTTTAACACTAGTTCTTTTGCTTATCTGATACTGGTAGTTGGAAGTTTACTCCTTGGTAGAGGACCTAAATTTAATTTTTTTTCCATCTTGTTTTGCAAATTCCTTGTTCTATAATTGAAGAAAGTTGTTCTTCGTATGGATAATAAAACTAATCATTAAATCTGTAAATAGAGTTGTCATAGATATACAAGATTCATTGTGAAGGAAGAAACCATGGAGTTGTTTGAATAATGCCAAAAGTTAGACTATTCTTTTTTAATGTTGTAATTCCTTTATGTAATTTCCATTTGAAGTTAACTGTGAAGTGCTTGAGCATGTAGCTTTCTGAGCTTTAACATTCCTCCCTTACCCTATTTATAATGAAGGTTCTTTGATGACCTCCGCCCATATGCTCTGATCCAATTTGTACCATGCATTGCCATTCCCCTTATGGCTATTTTGCTGCCCCCAATGTACACACATTCAACGTATTGGCTCTGGGCTGCAGGTTTGGATTCTTCATATGGAATGATACCCTTTTAAGTTCTTATTAAATGTCGACAATGCTCAATTTCAATTAAAACCTTTGCAGGATTTTATCTTTTAGCTAAGGTGCTAGAGGCTACTGATAAAGTGGTTTATGAATGGACTCATCATATTGTCAGTGGTCACACACTTAAGCATTTGTGTGCTGCAATGGTTCCTGTCTTCTTAACACTTATGCTTGCAAAGAGAAGTGTTGACAATGAGAGGTATTTTCACTTATGCATAATTAAAACGCTTCTAATTAATGGATTTTATTAATTTGAGACTTTGAATTATGCGCAAGAATAGGGCTGTCACATGGTCAACTCAAAATGAGTTGGTGTTAAAATTTTGAGCTAGGTTACGGAGCAACACATTTATATGCTATGAATGGCCCCTCTTTCCTTAAAATTTCTGCATGTATATTGGGAGGTATAATGGAGCTTATAGAGAAACAAAGTAACAACACTAACAAATTTATAAAAAGAAAAGGAACCTGAAAACAACATAACAAGTTATTTATTGACCAAAAACTTTCTTGGAATTTTTATGTACTTTAAATAAGTTTTGTAATCCTAATTTTTTGATGCCATGTTTTATGCATTTGGCTCGTAAGTGCTAAAACCATTTTGTTATTGCATTTGTGTCCTTTTAATAGTTTTCCCTCTACAAGGCTAAGACTTTGCACATGTTGACATGGTTTGAATGCTCTAAGACTTTGCACATGTTGACATGGTTTGAATTATTAGCATTTAGCATAGTTATAATGGAAAGCTGATGTGCAAGTTTTGTAATTTCACCGTGAAACATCCTAGCTTGCCTAGAAAAGCAAGATGAGAGGATCAAAGCGATCATCACACCGTAGGAGGGGACTGCTTCCAAAATTCTTCTACTCCGGAAGTTGTGCAAGGGGGGAGTAAACTACCTTAAGAGGACCCCAATGCTAATCTAATAAAATTTTGCTTCACTCTTTCTGGTCGGGAGGACACACTTTTATTTTTCAATTTGTTTTCATCACGGGTTATAAGTATTAATTATTGTATTTGTACTTTTCATCCATGCAATAGGCGTAATCTTTATTTTGAGAACCCTCATAACCTCGTTTATTTGACAAAGTAATCTGTTACTGATATTCACCCATGGTTGTAGCATTAGTTGAGAAGTTTTTAGTTCTTTTCGTGTTGTTTTTTCATAGAACTGATTTGCATTTGGATTATCCTATATATGATGACTACATCTACATTCTTGATGTCAAGTGATTGCTGTGGTCTGCATGCAGGCAAAGTTTGCTTAAAGTGTGGAGGATTTCCTGGATCAAGGTCAAAGAAGGAAACTCCAATGTTGAGAGTCGCACTTGCTCTTACTCAATTGTGCAGGCGGAGGAGTCTCAGTAATGTCATTTGTACTCTCCTGCAGAAAACGAAGAAAGGATTATAGAACAATGTTATTACACAGTTGAATGTGGACCAAATGAAACAAACCACACCTTGTTAACTTCGATAAATTAACATTAATGGGAATTAGCTTCTCGTCTGTACAGCTCCTTGTATAGTATTAATGCTTCTGAAAGTGAAATATTTTCTTTTTCTTGCTGGTACGGGTATTTGTACACCTTCAAACCTCTTCTTTTTACCATTGATGTTACATCAAAATATATTGATGTACATGAGAATTAACAATAATATAGTGAATGTGACGGTGTAGATCCCTTTTTGGCAATTTATGAAAAATAAAAAGAAGGAAGACTGCAGCAGCCTACTTCAGCCAAAAAAAAAGCTCAAACCTGTATAACCCACTGGTTATATGGGCCAGGTCAAATCAATGGAATTTTATTAGTTCAATCCACCTATTTTTGTGGGTTAACGCAAACTCATTAAACTTAACCCATATTGACAACAATCTAAGTAAATAAGTGGATCTATATTTTTCAGTCCACACCCAGAGTGCCCTCCTCTTCCCTATTGCTGCACAAACCTTAGTGCCCCTCCCCACCCCTTCTTATTATCGTTGTTGGGCGGCAGCCATTCCTCTTATCCTCCCTTAAAAGACATTTTATATTGCTGCAGAGCTCTTTCATGATTTCTCCTTCCTTTGTGGGAGTTTTTTCTTTCCTTCATGTAACTATGCAAGTTTATCCTCTTCGTCGTAAATGCTTCGAATTTTAGTTTAATATGCCTTTGAAGATTTGTGACTCTTCATCAAATTTGCAACTGCACTGTTTAGTTCCAGGTAGAAGGATTTTCAAAAAACTAAGGCCTTGCTTGGAATAATTTTTTAAAACTTTTTTTATTTTTTTTATGAGAACAACAAAATTTGTTTGGATAAGTGTTTTCATCAGTTGCTTTTAAAAATTATTTCTGAAAACAATGACTAGAAAACAAAAAATAGAGAACAACTTTTTTATATTTTGGCTTGTTTTTGTATATGTTTTCTAAAAAATACGAAAAATAATTGATAAAAAATATTTTTACCCAAACAAATTTTTTATTTTTTTTGTTTTATAAAACCATTTTTTATACATATTTTCAAAAACTATTTAAAAAATAAAAAATAAAAATCGTTTCAAACAGCCTCTAAACTCTTAGTTGGAAAGTGTGTTATCTCTTGCACCTTTCAAATTTCTTATGTTTTAAATTTATTATAGCCTCATATGAGTTGTTTAGACACCACCATCTTTATTTTGGTATCTTAGATGTTTTTCCTAACTAAATATGATTTTTTTTTTTTGTATTTTGATATTCAAGATGTTTGAAGGGCTTTCAAAATACCAATAGACATAGAATGATATATATTTGGTTATTTGATACTACTCAAAAATCACGATGATATTATCTTCTTAAATTTTTAACTTAGTTTTTATCAAATGTCAATTGTATTATTTAGTTGACAACTTTCAATAATCATACAAATCATGAGAATATAAGTAGTATAGTATCTTATATACAATAATATATCATAGCATGATGCTATAAAAAGTTCAATATCTAAGAAGTTAAGTTTTCACCATTACATATACTTTGAGATTCACACATTCATAATTAATTGATTAAATTATAATAAAATGTGAATCTCGAAACATATATAACAATGAAGAAGATTAACCTCTTAAAAAGTCGACTTCTCCTTTGCAAAATCCTATATCATATCTAAAGTACCAGAAAATGTAATCAATACTAGAAACAATGTTGAGTTGGCCCTCCATGCTTGATTTGCACTATCTCTCTTGGAACTCAAAGTAAAGAAGGAAGAACAGAGAAAAATAAAATAAAATAAAGGACAACCAGAAAGGCTAATTAAACACACAATAACAATCCATGTTTGTTAATAATAATAATAATATTTCTTATGCTCAGCAGCTGCTATAGTTGCAGTACCTTTGATCAAGAGCTTCTCTCACTCAAGGGGTTCGGTGTAACGAGCAAATAAGTCAACAAAGTTAGAAATCCTTTTGGTATCATCAATTTCATCGCCTGAATGCTCCTCTTCCTCAACCAACGTCCATGGCCCCGAAGCATTGCTGCCTTCGCTCGCCGGTGGTGCCTGAAACACTAGCACTGTGCCTTCCCCAGCAGCATCGCCCTCGTTGGACACGTTAGGCAGGAAATCATACTTCCTTAAGAATGTTATCTGAAAGTTTTATAATAAAGAAATAACAATATTAGTACTTTGAATTAATTTACTTATGTATTTTAAAAGGTACTGTATTTTATAATAATGCTTAATGAAATTCAATATTCTCTTCTGGAATCATTTTGAGGCATTTTTCTAAAATACGCTGTCTATATAGACATAAAAATATAAGTAACTACTTTAATATTTTCCTTGAATTGTAAGAAATATAGGGACTTACTGTGAAATTTAGAAATAACATCCAATTTAAACAACAGAGACAAATTGCAATATGACAGATAAATTTGGTAGACATTACAAAAATTAAAAAATTACAAGAAACAATTGCAATTGAGAACAAATTAAAAGATTAAGGTAGGTAAATTGTGTTTCCTTTTTCTTTTCTTTTTTTAAAAAAGAAGCATGTTGAATCCAAAAAAGGTTAATAGTAAGTAGCATAATTAATTAGTACAGTCATTATTTAGAGAAAATATATAGATTCAATAAATATTTTTAAGTAGTTGTGATACCTGCTCTCTGATCCAATCTAGTTGATCTTTCAGCTTGCACTCTGCCAACTATATAATAGAGAAGAAGAGCTAGCTTGTTAGTAAGTTTAATTTCCTGGGTTAGATCATTAATATATATATAATACTAATTTTAGGGTTAATTAGAATAAACACACCATAAATTTGGCCACGGCAGGTGCATTCTCTTTATCTATCTGCAAAACTACATCATCACAAAGCAAATAAGGATATATATAATTAGTACTTGCTAAGGAAAAACTTAGATAAAGTTCTTTGGGCATTTGCTATCAGATTCCCCAATCAACAACCAGCATGTTGTTAGGTCTACTAATTAATGAATTATATGTGTAAGGAATTGGTTCACAACTACTTTTAATATCTTTTTGTATATGTGTCCTTATGGCAAACACCTATAGCCAACATGCTCATTATAAGGTTTAATATATAACCATGCAAATCAACAAGAGTGTTGAAAATATCATCACCAACCTTTTATAAAGCCTTTGCAGATAGCATCAACGTACTTGCCTTGCTCAAAATATATGCAACCAAGACTATAAAATGCCTCAATGTACTTTGGATTCAACTTGGTTGCTCTGTAGCAATCGTTGATAGCTTCATTGTATCTCCCAATCATCGTTAATGCTGCTGCCCTGGGAGAGCCACAAATAATAATGATCATCAACTGTCGAGTGATATGGCAGTTGGCAACTTAAAATATTAAGTGTTATGTTAGAGTTGTGTTTTTGGAGCAAAGTTTGAATGTTTAAAATTTAAATGTATTGTGCTGAAAATTATCTTGCTACTGTGTAAGATATTTTGTATGTCTATTATGCACTATATAATGTTTTGCCAGTTGTATGATATAGAATGAATGAATGAATTAGAAACTTTTAGTTGCTCCATTTTTCTTTGGTTCTCTAAAATATACAATACCTATCCATGCTCTATTGTTTGAAATCAAAACCTTCAATTGGTATCATAGCTACTGTTGATCTTTGAAAATTTCCTATACTCCAAGAACTTAAATGGCATCAAAGCAACTTACCCCCTCCTCTAATATTCAATGACGACAACTATGCCATGTGGGCTATGAAAATGAAAGTTTATTTCAATGCTTGTGTACTTTGGGAGGTTGTGGAAATAGGGCATCATCGACCACCTTATCGAACAATACTACGATGGCTCAGCTTAAAAAGCACGAAGAGGATGTTGCGAAGCATGGAAGAGCACTCACTATCATGCATTCTGCTGTGAACGAAGAGGTGTTCATCATAACCATGGCTTGTTAGACTACTAAGGAAGCCTGGGATAAGCTCAATGAGGAGTTCCAGTGCCACATAAGAACAAGAAGAATGCAAGTTCTACACTTAAGGAGGAAGTTCGAAGCAATGAAAACGAAGGAGCAAGAAATATTCAGAGTTTTCTGACAGGCTAATGAAGGTTGTGAATCATATAAGATTACTTGGTGAGGAACTAACAAATAAGAGAGTTGTTTAAAAGGTCCTTGCGAGCTTGCCCGAGAGGTTTGAGGCCAAATTTTCATAAATGGAATACTCCATGGATCTCTCTGAGATCACCCTCTCAAAATTAGTCAATACATTATAGGCAACAGAACATAGAAGATCTTTGAGAATGGAAGAAACAACTGAAGGAGCCTTTGTAGCTAAAAATAAGGGCAAAGGTTCTAAGTCTAATGCTGGAAAGGAGCAAGCTGCAGATAAGAAGAAAAGTCATACAGATAATGATGCAAGTAGAAGTGGGGAGAAAAAGGGCGGGGGAAAGTTCCACCTTGTCCTAATTGCAAGAAAACTAATCATTTGAAGAAAAATTGCTGGTTTAAACCCAACATTTAGTGCATACATTGTAAGTAGTTTAGGCACATTGAAAAAGTCTGCAAAGTAAAGAAAGACCAACAAAGTCAGCGAGCCCAAGTAGCTAAGGGTCAAAAGAAGCAAGAAGAAGAGTTATTTGTTGTTACCTATTATGCAACAGAGATTCAAAGTGATGGTTGGCTGATAGACAGTGGGTGTACCCACCATATGAAAAATGATGCAAGCAAGTTCAAAGAATTAGACAAAACCTATAGCTCAAAAGTCAGAGTTGGAAATGGGGAATTAGTACAAGTGAAAGGAAAAGGTGTAGTTACTATTAATACACCCTCAGGTACAAACTGATCTCCGACATGCTCTATGTACCTAAAATCAGTTTAAGTCTTTTGACTATAGGACAAAAGCTTGAAAAAAAGTATACTTTGCTGTTTAAAGCAAAAAATGTATCGTATTATATCCTGATGGAGATGAATTTATGATTGTTAAAATGAGAAACAAGAGTTATTCTATTGATTTGGGAAACTCACAAGATTATGCTTATGCAAGTCTTAAAGATGAACCTAGTCTTTGGCATAAAAGATTGTTTCACCTAAATTATTCTTCTTTAAGAAGTTTAAGTAGAAAAGAATTGGTTATGAATTTGCCACCCATCAAAGATGAAGTTGATGTTTGTGAAGCATGCCAATATTGAAAATTAAACAAAAAATCTTTTCCAAAAAACCAAGCTTGGAGAGCCTTAAAGAAATTAGAATTGGTGCATAATGATGAATATGGTCCCATGAAAATCGAATCTTTGAATGGTAGCAAGTAGTTTGTTTTATTTATTAATGATTGTACAAAAATGTGCTGGGTGTTTTTTATCAAGCAAAAGTTAGAAGTGGTGCATGTTTTTCAAAAGTTCAAGGCTTTGGTTGAAAACGAAAGTGAGCACAAATTAAAGGTACTCAGGTCTAACAATGAGACTAAGTCCAATTCAAAAGAATTTACTGATTTTTGCAATCAACATGGGATACATCATCAGCTCATAGTACATTACACACCATAATAGAATGGTGTAAGTGAAAGAAAGAACAAAACCTTGATGGAAATGGTTAGATGTCTTTTGTTTGAAAAAAAGCTACCTAAGATGTTATGGGCTGAGGCTATTAACACAGCAGTGTACCTTCTCAATAGATTACCTACTAAGGCTTTGGATGAGAAGACACCTTATGAGGCATGGTATAGGGTTAAGCCCTCTGTTGATCATCTAGAAGTCTTTGGAAGCATATGTTATTCCCTTGTTCCAGAAATCAAAAGAAGTAAACTGGACCAGAAAGTTGAAGTTGGAGTTCTTGTAGGCTATAGTGTCAATGCAAAAGATTACAGAATATTCAACATTAGTTATGGAAAAGTAATAGTTTGCAGATATGCTAAAATTGATGAAACTGCTCGTTGGAACTAGGAAAAGGCAGAAATTGATAATTAGGCCAGCAACCAAATCAGCAAAAGAGCACTTCAATCACCGATCCAAATAGCTGAAGATGAAGCAATTGAAGAATATGCGGACCATCCAATCAAGGCACTAGATCACTCACTAGTGGTTATGAGAAGAGTAACATGGCTATGTCAGAATCCACCAGCCTTGAAGAAGCAATGAAGAATGAAAATTGGAAAAAAGCAATGGAGGAAGAAATATTATAGGTGTTAAGTGGGTTTTCAGAACTAAGATGAATCCTAATGGGCCAGTCAATAAATATAAGGCAAGATTACTTGTTAAATGCTATGCCCAGTAGCTTGGAGTGGACTATACTGACACATTTGCTCCTGTAGCAAGGTAAGACACAATTAGCCTTCTAATAGCCTTAGCAGCTCAAAACGGATGAAAGTTGTTTTAACTTGATGTCAAGTCAGCCTTCTTGAATGTCTATGTTGAGAAGGAGATTTATGTTGAATAACCTAAAGGGTTTGTAAGAGAAGGAGAAGAAGACAAGGTGTATTTGTTAAAAAATGCCTTATATGGCCTAAAACAATCTCCTAAAGCTTGGTATAGCAAAATTAACAACCATTTGATTAAGCTAGGCTTCAAGAGAAGTCCTAGTGAACCCACTTTGTATGTTCAACTAGCTATTGGTGAAGTCTTGATTGTTTCACTTTATGTTGATGACCTTCTGGTAGTAGGCATTGATTACAAGATGGTGAAGAAGTTTAAACAAGAAATGCAGAAAATGCTTGAAATGATAGACTTATGGGAGATGGCTTATTTTCTTGGCATAAAGGTTCATCAATCACAAAGTGGTATTTTCATAAATCAAGAAGCCTATGCCACAGAAATGTTAGTGAAGTTTGGGATGCAAAATTGTAAGCCTGCTGACACTCCCTTACCTCAAAACATAAAGCTGAAAAAGGAGGATGAAGTAAAGAAGATTGATCCTACAACTTATAGTTTAATTGGGTGCCTACTCTACCTTATTGCAACAATATTAGATTTTATGTTTGCCGTAAGCCTCCTATCCAGATTTATGCAATCTCCAAGTGAGCTAGATTATATATTTGCTATAAGAGTTTTAAGGTACATAAAAGGCATTATCAGCCAAGGAGTTATGTTTGAGGGTGGAAAAACTGCTCAATTAGTTGGTTATATTGGTGGTGATTGGGGAGGCTCCTTGGATGACATGAAAAGCACTTCAAGTATGTTTTTAACCTTGGATCATAAGCTATATGCTGGAATTCTAGAAAACAAGATGTCATGGCTCAATCAATAGATGAAGTAAAATATATTTCTGCTGCAACTGCTGTGAACCAAGCCATATGGCTAAGAAAAAATCCACAGGATTTGTTTCAAGAGCAGAAAAAAGCTACTGTCATATTTGTCGACAACAGTTATGCCATTGCCATAAAAAAGAATCCAATATGTCATGGAAAGACAAAACACATTAAAATCAAATACCATTTCCCAAGAGAAACTGAAAGCTAAAAAGGAAGTTAATCTTCTATACTGCAACTCATAAATTCAAGTTGTTGATATCTTAACAAAAGCTTTGCCTAGGAACAAGTTTGAAGGCATGTGTTGCTTCCCTATCAAGGAGGAGTGTTGAGTGATATGACAATTAGCAACTTAAAATATTAAGTGTTATGTTAGAGTTGTGTTTTTGGAGCGAGTTTGAATGTTTAAAATTTAAATGTACTGTGCTTAAAATTATCTTGCTATTGCGTAAGATATTTTGTATGTCTATTATGCACTATATAATGTTATGTCGGTCGTATGATATAGAATGAATGAATCAGACACTTTTAATTGCTCCATTTTTCTTTGGTTCTCTAAAATATACAATACCTCTCCCTGCTCTCTCGTTTGGAATCAAAACCTTCATCAACAAAAAGAATTCATATTTTTCCCTGGCATGCATTGGATGGTTCTCTATGTAAGATTACAGTGATAGTTTGCTGATCTAATTTATTATATATTCTTGAAATATATAATTTTATTCAGGTACCTTCATAATACTATATTTTATGAGATTTTTTTTTGGGTGTCTCAAGTCATTCCAAAATGATGACGACACGAGAGAAAAATAAAATCTTATAAGTCTTAGTCACCGTTCCGTATCTTTGGAGTCAACTGGCACTTCTTATTTGTGATCATGTGAATTTAAATTTGCATGGAGAAATCATTAATTTTCCTAACGCAATCCGTAATTACAATCTATAGTGTTTAAAAGCATGAAAACTATATTCTTATGGGTCATAAAGCAGAAATTCATAGTAAAAAGTACAAGAATTTTGTGGGTAGAGCTTATATACCTGTTGACAAAGTATACAGGATTGTCTTTGAACATTGCAATAGCACAACTATAATACTCAACAGATCTGTAATAATAATTCATATGAAATGCCTTGTTTCCTGGAGAGACACAGAGCATAGAGGAGATGAAATTATAAAGCAAAGTTTGTGTCACAATTTATACAACTAATAAAAACTGCAGCAACTAATACAATCATGCATGGGAGAATGACATTAAAATTGTCAAGTCTTGCATATATATATATATATAGATAGAGAGAGAGAGAGAGAGAGAGGAGAGAGAAATAAGAAGAGGTGGGTGTTGTAGCCAAAGTGGTGTTTGTATGAGAAAGAATACCTAGGTCATGCAGTGCTCCAGCAAGGTTGTCAATGTCGAATGTCTGACACGCAGCTTCAGTCATCAACTGTGTAACATGCAATTTATCATGCAACTTAATCAAGCTGAGCAGAGGTAAACTATATAATAAATGAGCAATAACAGACATTAATATTAATGTTGGCTAACTACTATAATCTAAATTATCTTACCAAACCCTAGTTGTATTCCTAAGTTATTGCTGTCTAATATATATAGCCTAAATAATTCAACTTATTAAGCCTCATTCATCATAATCATAGTTGTCTCTCTCTCTCTCTCTCTCTCTCTCTCTCTTGTTACGAGTGTCAATCCCATATTAAATATTTACGTTTCATAACAATAAAAATTGAAAGAAAACAATATCATTCTTACCGACAAGGCCGACTTGAATATGTTCTTTGCTCTTATTCTCCGAGTCTTGTAGTCTTCACCAAATATGAACTCAAAAAATTTGTATTCTCCCACACGAACATAGAACTCATGAAACAGTGCTACAGTTGACAGACCTATTTTTATTGCAGCTGGTGGTCCTGCCAATACAAGTAACAACTCATTTGTAAATATGCAGTAAAACAATGGACCTAGTTTAAAACTACAAATTTTTATATAATAAAATTAGAAACTCGGCCAACAAATCAAACCTATTAATTTCTAGAGATGTCAAAATAGAACACTCAAAGCTGATCACTTTTGGATGCTTTTGATTAGTTGTTTCCGTAGGATGTTATATATATATGTGGATACTTTATGAATCTCTACTGTTAGCAAATTAATATTCTCTTCTGATACATGAAATGCTTCCAAAGGAAAAGAATGCATTTCCTTTAAATGCTTCACCTTTCTATTATCAAAATAAAACGAAATCCTCGTAGTAGGCTTTTTTCTTTTTTTTTCTTATTGGGAATTCCTATCACATGGGTACGTATTTGGATAACTTATCTCATGAAGTAATATATTTTCAGTCCGATTAAAGATAAGTCATTCTTGCCAAAATCAAAATATTTACAAAAAAATGATAAAATTAATATTTGAATATGTAATAATACATCTAATTACACATAACATACTTGCTTCTGCTATTAGATCAACCCTGTAGTTATAGGATTTTTTAAACAAGAGGTGTTGAACCTAATTTCTAGGTTTGGTCTGGTTGAAAACAGAACATCCTAGCCAGAACATTAAAGTTAGGACTTGAACATTTGACAGTCCATTTAATTACACATCAGATGTTCCTTTCTATCATTAGGCGAACTTTTTAATTATGGTTACAAGTTTTTTAAACAAGAAGGGTTCAAGTTCAACCTTTCTAGGTTTCAACTTTACCTTTTTAACACAATTCATTATTGGCTAGCTAGCTAGGCTTAGCCTTTTATCTCTGAACTGAATTTTTCATCAGAGTTATTGAAGATTAGGAAGAAAGAAAAGGGAAAGGAAGTAGATGTAATTTTTTCTATACCTGGGGGCGATGAATTACTGGGCATGTCATTTACAGTAGTATTACGATCCTCAGGTATGGTTTCATCGATCTGCTGATTCTGCTCCTTTGTTTCTGGCGAACCAAACAAGTTTAGAAGCGAAACCTTTGGTTTGTTCGAATCAATGTCAGATTCACTGATCCTGAAAATCTCTTTCAGAGCATGCTGAACGTCTTCTAGGTATTCAATCTCTGTGTTTGTTATTCCTTCAACTGCCAAATATATAGAAGAAAATGGACTTGTTCAGACAGCATATATATGAAACTGCAAACAAGTGTTAAAAATAAGGAAAGAAAGATGATGAAGGAACACAAAAATATAACCAAAAAATTAAACTAGAGTAGGATTAAAAAGATCATCCTATATATGCAACAATCTGAATTTTTCTTAAGAGATTAGCAAACATCTAAGAAGCATGAAAGTTGACACAAATATAAAACACCACAAAATTTAAAATATTTATATGTAATTTGAAATATCGTGTGGTGTCTAATACTAATATTAATCATATTTTGTGCATGGACATAGACACAACTACTTTTTTGGAGTAGCTGTGTTGCAAACATTTGACCTTAAAACTCAGATTATTAAGGTGATTAAGAGTAGTATTTAAATCTTCATGACTCCAGTTTTAGGGTTCTATTTTTCCCCTTGCCTGCCACCTCTCTTATTACATATATAGAGTACAAGTAGGCTTTTTTATGCCTATCTCCCGTTTCTCTATCTCCATAGCTAGGTCCTTTGATATCCATTATAACCACACACAAAAAGTACAAAAAATTATGGGCTTTTTGGTGAATAATAAAAATTCACGAGCCTTTTCAGATATTCTTCTGGAAATTCTGTAGTACTGTAAGATCTTACAACTGGGAGATTGCTTAGAGTTATATATAGAACAGATGAACTCTGGTAATTCTCTTTTCTCAAACTTAGATTATATGTAATTAGTTTGTATATATGGCGAACGATTCATTAATGATCTATACAAGATT
>JASKGM010000005.1:476577-491156 GCA_034509205.1 Ceratonia siliqua | reverse complement strand
TTTTATGATGTCATAGGAGGATATCTTGTCTGTTGATCATCCTATATTTACCCACTTTCGTATGTTAATAAATATCTTATTTTACCTTTAATAAAAAATAAAAAAATTTATTGTAAGAGATCATACACAACCTGAACGAGACCTTGTACGCCCCCCATGTGCAACCTATTGTACCTTCTCACATTTTCCATGATTTTATTAGATTCAGAGACCTGGCTACAGTCAAATGCTGCTTGAAGGGGTACCAGACTGGAAAAATAGTCACAGCACATTGGGCATCTGCATCGCTTCATTGCATCTCCATGTAGCCATACAAGCAATATGCACTCTCCTTCATGAAGGAAATTTTAGTATTAGTTGATTTCTAACCAGGTATGACAGGTAGTTGACAGAGGAAATCTAGCAACAAGTCTATCAAGCATAAACAAGGAGACAGATTTATGACACAAAACAACATGAACAAAAAATCCTAAAAATAATGTGTTATTGGTTTTGGTCCCTTTTTTCCCTAAGCAGATGCTACAACAGCATGCCATAACTGATTGTATTTGTTATATACATAGGTGGGTGTGGCGAGTTTCCTTGGGCTCACCAAAGTCTCCTGATCTTCCAACAACTGAGAAGTACACAGTAACTCATTGTTTTCCTTCTTCCCCTACACTTTTGAAACACCAGATTTAATTAAAAGAATTCTTAAAGGTACCATGGGTAACGAGTTCACTACTAGTGTCAAGATGCCGTTTCTTTTCCTTCTTTTTCTTCCTCTTCTCCTACACTTCCTCAGAAACCAAACAATGCCACGGCCATACTTATTCAAGCTCAAGAACAATGAAAACTAGGTTTCTATCGGAACCAACATTCAATGAAAATCCAAAATTTCAATTCTCTTTGTCCTAACATTTCTTTATGGTTCAATGTATCCGTGACGAGGATTCCCAATTCATCAACTCCAATGCTTCTTATACATCAATTAATGTATCCGTAACCCTAATCTGCAGCAATTATGACCGCCACTTCCTTCTTATACATCATATCCGACGCGAAAGGTAAAATGAAAATGACCAGAAACCAAAAATGGGCACTGAAATTCAACTAAATCAGCGGTTTCATCGAAAAGAAAAGAAGAGAAGTATACCGCAGAACCAGTGGGAGCAGGAGGTGCGGCATGGGAGGTGGAAATCGCCATGGCAAACTGGGCAGCAATCGTCGAGTGGAGGAACCTCCATTGCGGTCTCGCTCGCCATTCCTGGGGTTTCGGTTCGAGTTCACCTTCACCGCCACACTTGAACCTTCCCCCGTTGGCGCATATTTTGATTGGGAAAATTTTCTGAAGATAAGGGAACCTTTTTATAGTCAAAATAATAATAAATGATAGTTAATAAATGGAAATTATTAGGTGATAGTACATCAAATAATAAATGAGTATTTATTATTTATGTTAAATATTAATTGTAAGAACCTACCACATTTTGTTAATTTATTTGAAGTAAAATTATTTTTAAACTTGTTCTTGGAATTATCTTGAGTTGAGATTTTTAATGAACAAGGTTAAATACATTAATTTACAATAAAATTTAAAAAAAATATATCTTTTATATAAATTAATTTTTTTCTCACTATTATTAAATTATACTTTAATAATTTATTTTCTTAATATGAATTAATTGAAAAAATTAAGGAAATTTTGGTTAACCATATTTGGGTATGAATTTGAGACAATCATAAAAAAAATCATCCTTGCCCATTCAATACAAAGTGAATGACAGATGTTTTTCTTAATTATGTAGAAGTTTCTAGGTACATGAATAGTAGGTATAATATAATGAGGGAGAGAGAAGAGAGAGAGAAATTTTTTTTATTATTTAACATTATTAATTTTTCAAATGAACAAATTGATCATAATTTATTAAAATGACTGATTATATTATTTATATTGGAAAAACTGGATTTACTGAAATTTTAGCTTTGCAGGCTCAATATAAGTATTTTCTACATCTTTTTTGCAAATTTCTCTTATGTTAGAAAGCAAATACTACGAAGCTCTTGAGAAATATTTTAAAATATTTAAGTAAATTATTTTTAAGCATTTTAATGCTATATAAATATTTTACTTTAGTGTTATTATGTCTAAGATATCATTCTCAAAGTTTTTGACAGAGGAAAAAAAATCTTATAAAATATTTTCCAAATATTTTTAATATGTGAAATAATTTTAACACACAATTAATGGTAGAAAGCCAACAAAATTTCAAGACATTTTTTAGGGAGTTTCTTGATTAAATGTAAAAACAAAAATATGATAGAAAATTAAAAAGTTTTAAAGACAATTAGTTTTTTAAGAAGATTTTTAAATTGGATACAAAATTAATTTAAGAGAGTTTGGAAATAAGGATTAGCATGTGCTATAATTTAAATAAGAGTTAATATAAATTTTAATACTTATAATTTTAGTTAATTATCAATTTAGTCTTATATTTTAATTTTGATTAATTAAGTTTTATTACTGTTAATTTAATTTCTGTCATTAAATTATTAATTAAAATTTAACGTGATAAACTAAATTTATGCGACAATCTAACTTGTCTTTAATTGTGAAGTCATCTGATAACTTATTTCTCCCTCTTTCCCAATCATCGAAGGAGGGGGGCTTTAATTTACAAAGATGGGCGGCTTCTAAAGAGTCGTTTTCCACAATGAATGATGGGTAGTCATAATTTGACTTTGTCATCACTAGAGCAAATCGTGGAGCTAACAACTCAGCACACAAATTTGATGAAATGCCAATGTTGGAAGAAAAATTGGGAACCATGTTCCCAGAGGAATCACGAACCAACCCACCAAAGCCTGATGAACCAGGGTTGTCATAAGAATAGATTTTGAAGTAGTTTATTCATTCAAGTTCCTCAAAAGCAACCATTTTTGGTTTTGACTTCATTGGACAAATGGAAAAGTTTATGAATATTTTAAAGCCAAAGCCAAACCCACAACAGCAACTGAGATTGGTAGCGCGTAGCCTTTGCCTAGAGTGCCAGAACATTGAGCACTAAATTCGAGGCAATCTCTTATTCTTATATCAACCTTAATTTCTTCGTCTTTCTTATAACAATTATATTCATGGTCTCAGATACAGAAAGAAAAAAAAAATGTACAAAAGGCAATAAGAAAAGTAGCAAAGAGGAACGACATGAGCTGATGATGTGATAATTGAGGACAAGTTGGATTACCACATAATTTTTTTTAACACATCAGATTTTAATTTTATGTTTTTAACTGATAATTTAATAATAGCAACCAAACAAACAATAATTTAAATTATAAGAACTCAATTAATTAAAATTAAATTACAAGAAACAAACTGACAATTAACTAAAATTATAAAGACTAAAACCTATATTAACCCTTTAAATAACTATTAGTGCATTTAGTTATTAACTACTCCAATTAGCCACTAATGCTTGATAGACTTTTTATTATAAAAATTACTATAACTTGATTCTTTGTTACAATTTTATTTTTTAAAACTACGACATTGTTTGACGGGTAACACTATCCTACAACCCCATTATCGGATTGTAAGATAAGATAAGGGATTCCAATTTTGTTATTTTTGTTATTTTTTTTTAATTTTTGGTATTAATTAATTATTTCTTATATCATATTTTTTTTACATTTTTTTACTATTCATTTATAATTTTTTAGCACTATTCATTTATAAGTAAAAATATTTTTAAAAGATTCAAAAATATTTTAAACGATTTTCAAAAAAATATCTTATATAAAAAATAATTAATTAATATTAAAAATTAAAAAAATTAAGACAAAATAAAACAAAATAAAAAATTAGAATCCTCATCTTATCCTACAGCCTAATTTTTAGGGCTACAGGATAGATTTATCCTTGTTTTACCCCTTTTCAACTTAATCGTCTGTTCAATTAGTATTGTTTTCAAAACGGAAAAGGTGGATGGTTCTTGCCTTCATGGAGATGAAAAGATAATCATTACCCTTGACTCACCTGTAATGACAAAACAAGAATATAGTTTATTTAGTATAATATTATAATTCATATCATAGCCTTTCCAACTACACTGTATCACCTCTCAAAAATAAGATAATACTTGACTGTTACAATAATATTATACTATCTTTGCTTGGATCATGCCATGTGATTATTTTTGTGCTTTTTGATAAAAAAATATGACATGACATAATCTGAATGCAATCATACGGTACTACTATATAATACTGCACAATTACTCCAAAAATAGATATATAGTGGGTAAGAATTTGTAAGTAGACTTAATCTATTAAAAATAGATAAACAAAGTTAATTATAAATAGTATATACGTATTTTTTTATTAGACCCATTGAGAGAACATTTGACATACTTATAAACTTTTCATGCAGTAGGTATATATTGCTTTTTTTTCGGTTGTTCTGCATTCACAAAATATCTTCCAGTGTTCTGAGGGAACAGAAGCTACAGAACTATATTGTAAGTTCCAACAACAATAAATTAGTTCAAGGGGATCCACCAAAAATCCTTGCTAAGAACATATAAGTAACCTGAAAAGGCATATGAAAAAATAAGATTATGATCAACATATACCGTTTCAGGATGTTGTCCATTGAGGTAAGACTCTTCCTGCAGCATTCGTACGAGTTAATTTATCCAATGCAGCATTTTCCAAATTGTCAAAATCTAGGTCGTCATCTATACAATCATGGTAAAAATCTTCCTCTGCAGAATCATAAATCTCAGCTTTTTTATTCAGTCTCTTTACCGTCCTTTTCTTTGAACGACCAGTACTTTTGGTGAAGTCATCATCATCCATATTTGCATCTGGGTCTCCATTTGCCTCTCGTCTCCTTTTCACAGAGTCAGTACTCTCATTGCTGCCGCTGTTGTTTTTGTCCAACTTGTAATATTCTTTTATGGTATTTTCAATGGTTTCCAGTAACCGATCTCCATATTTGCTTATCTTAGCCCTGAATTAAACCAAATTGTTATTTAAATTAGGTTCAGTAACCAGAACACTTGTATTTTGAAAATCGCTTGACTATGCCTAAAGTGAACTTACTTGCCAATGCCATTGATCTCGAGGAGTTCTTCCTTTGTTCTGGGTACTCTCTTGCTTATCTGCTGCAGCGTAGCATTACTAAATCACAGAGAAACAAGGGCTTAGCCGCTTAGCAGATGCTTATCAGGACGTGTATTAAAGCAGAAAAGTGATTTACCAGGCAAATTTTAAATTTTAAATTTCATTCTTCGTAATCCATAACCACATCAAACCTAGACAGAATTACGGAAAAATGGTATAAAAGGGAGAGGATGGAACTGTGAGAACTCACCCAAATATGTGGTAAGCCATGACACCCTCTCCAGCTTCTCTAACAATAGCTGTCCGCAGCATCCGCAGAGCAGTGTACAACTTAGCTGAAAGATTCTGAAGTAGATTTACATTATAAAAAATTCAAGACAGTTGAAAATTTCATTAACCAGAAATGAAAAAGGCATCTATTTAATACCAAGTCCACTTCAGTTTGAGGTTGGGCAGGAGTGTCAATCTGTGGAAGACTCAGCTTTGCAGATGTCAGAGAGCCTTTAGCCGGAGTTACATCAGATCTCCCCATTTTTGACTCTTTTACTGAGGAAGGAAATCTGCAAAAAGTTATGAATGCCAGTCAGTAGAAAATAAACTGAAAAAAAAAAAAGCATACATGTATAATGAATTTAGGCTAGAGAAGATTAGACAAGAATTCAAGTGAAGCTGACAAAAGATTTCTGAGGCTAACAGCATTGCTCCCCTAACTTTTGGAACATCTATACCATATTTATGTAAGACGAAAAAAGAGAGTAGGAAGTTGCATGCAAAGCCACTCAATCAGCAAAAAAATTAGCATCCTAATTCACAAATTTAAGAAAGAAATAGCATTGTGTCAACCTTAATATAATTCTCTGCCCACCAAAGAACAGATTACGATCCTTGGGCTCATTTACCTGAAAGACACATTAAGCATCAGACAACTTTATATTTTAAGAATCTAATCATGGAGAATATAACAGCAATAAGCTATATTACTCATTTGAAGTACAATGATCAGATATAAAAAAATTTAAAATAAAATTACTGCTTACAAGCATCTCAAAGTAGGCTTTGGTACCTTCAATATTGATGACACTGATCCATAAATATCGCTTTTCTTTACATCCTCCACAAGAAAATCCTCAATAACAAGATGATGCAATACACGGGAAGCCTCACCCTTAGCTAGATGCTTCCCAGCAGCATGAAGTCTCACAGTCTCATGTCGATGTTTTTTGACCTAATTTTGATGTTAAAAGTACACAATTAAAGAAGATAATCAATGTATATTGACAGTAAGCAAAAGCTTATTGACATACATGCTGGCTCAAGGAACCACGGTAAACTTCTAATATATGAGCTGATGAGAACTTCTGCCCGGTATGCTTAACTAGTTCAACCTAAGCAGATCATAATCCAAGTAATTAAACTGATGACACAAGGAAGATAAGTAATAGAATTCCATCAAGTGGTGGGATAAAAAAAAAGAAGATTAAAAATTGTTTCCAAACCAATTGCTTTGCTATCTCTGTGACATCCTTCTCAATAAAACTTTTGATCTTCAAACAATTGTCACATGTTTTCTTACAGGTTGCAGAATCAAACTTCTCCCCAAAATGAACAAGCTGCAGAAGTCGTCGACAATCAACATCATTTTCACAATAACTGACCTGAAACAGTTCAAGTCATATACTTATTAATGTCAATAAGAATAAAATACTAATTATATATTGACAGATAAGACTACAACTTGAAGCTCATAAAATGTACCATTCGCAAAAGGTTTTCAGTGTTAACTTCCAGCATCCTCCCTGAATTTGACATATTTAAACGATTGTATCCAGATGTCATGGGACTTTGTTCTATTGCCCCTTGACTTAACATATGCTTAACTCGTATCTGTTGCATATATGAGATACAACTAGACATAAGCAATAAAAAAATTATGGAAGAAAAGGAAGGAGAGAAGAATAAGATATCGATCTTCACTTGTTTCGTATGATTGTTAGTGTAAATGCTAACTTTGTTTCCAAATGCATTCTAATTAATAATCAGAAGTATTAGATTAGTAGATTTATAATTGATACTAACATAGTCGCTATAGCTATAATATAATACACAGGAAGACCGTTGACCATCTCTACCAGCCCGGCCACACTCCTGAAAGCAAAATAATAACCATAGAAGTGAGCAAACAGTACCATAAAACTATACAAATGTCAGCAAAGACATTTTGATGTTCAGCTGGTACCTGGTGGTAGCCTTCAATAGATTTTGGGAGAGAATGATGGATTACAAAGCGGACATCGGGTTTGTTGATACCTGAAATATCAACTTTAATATATGATTCCCTTTAAACAAATAAATGCAATGAGCATTAGCAGAGAAACAAAATTACCCATTCCAAATGCCACAGTAGCACAAATTATATTGATTTCATCTTTGCTCCATTGCTTTTGAACAAAGGATCGTTGAGCAGGATCCATGCTACCATGATAAAATGCAGCTTTATGTCCACATTCCTGAACAATGAGGTAACTATTTAATCTCTTCACAAGCTACACAAGTAGATGTTAACCTCTTAATTTTTTATTTATTTATAAATATTTCAATCAGTTTGTAAAAACTCAGCTATACAGGAAAGTCATAGACTTGCAGTTTACCATGACAAGATACCCATCTCCTCATGCAGAAACACAAAACACAAGCATAATGAGATAGTCAACTCAATAATATGAAGGAATCAAATGAGGCAACCACTTGACTGTATTAAATCACAAGTGACAAGTCAACCAAAAAATGAGAAGCAGAATAAAAAAAAAAAATTACAGGACAAGACTTGATAATTTCTTATCATCTGTAACTCATAATGCACAAGATTGCAGTTTTACTATTTATTTAGATGTGCAGAGTCCATTAGTTGCAACTTGCAATATATTTTGGAACGGTCCAGTGTGTTGTCACTGCTCAAACAAGGAAGTTTTCTCATTGTCACTTCCACTTCATTTAACTGTCCTAAACAGATTACAATTTTGAAGCATTCAGGTATTTTTTGTATAATTAAAATCTCAATTTCTTAAATGTATAATAAGAGCATACAATATTTTTACAAAAACCTTTACAATGCGTAAGGCCTCTAGTACATGAGATGATATAAATAGTAAGCACCAACATATTTTCTATATCGGACAAATAAAGTTAATAAGAGAAGCACAGAAATATAGCAGCACTTCCAATATATAATGATGGATAATTTTATGCTTCTAAATGGAATTATGGTTATCACCACAATTATCCCAACATTTAGAAATAATTTGGGATGTTTTTCTAAATAACAGAAAAATTACAGCAACCAGCCATATTAATAAAATAGCATGCTCTAACTAACAATGGCCAAGTACTGAAAATTGAACTCTTAATTTCTATACAATTAAACCAATTCAAGAATTTCAGTATCAATTTGAGATTAGTTTGTAAAAATCCCAACTCAAATTTGGGCTGTATTCATTTGAGAAAATGTGAAGATACTGCCAATAGGAGAACTTCGGAAAGAATTTGATGATTTGTTACCACACAACAGACCAACATTGGATAGCTAGATGGTGGGAGAGGAATTTTGGTTAAACAATTCCACAAATAAGCATAAGCCAAAATGTTTGCCTTGACACTCAGCAATATAATACACTTTTCATGAAAATTGAACAAAACCATATTATGCATAGACCTGCCACCATGTTAAAATGAAAAGAAAAAAGGAGAAAGAAAAGAAAAGGAAGAAAAAACAAGAAAACATAGCCAATCCATCACATCAAATCTTCAACTCCACTAAACAAGAAGAAACTAACAAGAAGACCAACCTGTAATTTTTCAGCAACTTTTTCACAGTCCATTCGTGAAAGACAATAGATAATGCCACATTCATCAAAATGATTTTCCCTAACGAATTTGTCAATGTCCTCCAAACACTTTCTTGTCTTGGGGATAACAGAATACCTGCAATGTTCACAATGAGTCATGATTCATTGGTTCAAGGTTTAGTGAGAAGATAGTCTTTGTTTAACACACCATAAGTTTGGGCGATTAAAACTTTGGCGGAAAACAATGCAGTTGACAAGACCAAGAGCTTGAACAACATCTTCTTTTACACTGGCTGTTGCCGTAGCTGTTAAAGCTAAAACAGGAGTATTTGGGAACTTTTGTTTCAATATACCAAGGCCCTGGGCAAATTTACAGAATTGATTAAAACTTAAATGAAATGTCATGTGTTGGATCAATTTAAGAAAGTATAAAAGTTCCAACCTGATAATCTGGTCTAAAATCATGCCCCCATTGGCTCACACAGTGAGCCTCATCAATTACAATCCTTGCAAGCAACTCACGAAAATGTAAACTCTCCAATTGTCGCAGAAGAACATCACTTCTGGAGTATAGGAAATATAGGTTTATGAAAAGAAAGATATGCTGCTTAATTGCAAAACTACATATATCAAAAAACAAATGTTTCACATAGTGGAACCACTATGATAAATAACACTCACTTGGCAACCTTTTCGGGTGTCACATATAACAACTTGTATTTACAATAATCAGAATTAATTTCTCTAAGGATCTCCTGCTGTTCGCTCCATTCCATACTGGCACTTAAGTAAGCAGCAGGAATATTTGCCTATATGGAAAACCAAAAGGATAATGTAAATATATTTCTATAAGAAACCAACTACAACGAAAAATTAAAGCATATCAATGAAAAAATCAGCAATACCTGCAATAGATGCATTATTTGATCTTGAATAAGGGACACAAGGGGAGAAATTACTAACGTTATGCCTGGACAAATAAGAGCAGGGAGCTGCAAGACAACACAGTCCAAAGTTGTAAGACCTTATACAATAGAATCTAAAAGCTACTTTTTAAGAAATGCAGAGGAAATTGATCTTGCAAATGTGACTTGGGTGTAAATATAATTCAAAAACTAAATCTCGATTCACAAAACCAAAAATTCCCACACACTGGAGATCAATATTTAAGATTGAACTAGTTAAAAGGTGTCTCCAGTCTACATTAAATGAGAAAGGGAAAAAGCCATAACTCAAAAGTCAAAAGTTCTCTTGAAAATTATTACCTGATAGGTCAGACTCTTCCCTCCACCTGTAGGCATTAAAACAAAAACATCACATCCACTCATTGTGGCATTAATGACCTCTCTTTGATTGGGGCGGAATGAGTGATTTCCAAAAACCTTTTTATTATTGACCTAAAAGCAAGAAAGGGAAATATTAAAATGATCATGGGTTGCAAGCAATATAAACTGAAAATAACTTGGTTAAATACCTCCAATTTTTTTGTCCAAGGGAAATTATGGTCACTCCAGCGTTTGTCTCCAGAGCCTTCAATGTAATTAACTTCAATAATCTTTGGAATGAATGTTTCTCTCTCCAGTGGACCTGATGGCAGGCCATACTTATCTACAGAAGAGAATGAAAATGACTGGGGTGTTGATCCACATGGCTCATTAACCATATAGGCCTGGGCATCATATCTCATTGGTCCACTCCTGAGGACAGTTTGCTGAGGTGTTTCGAACAGGAAAGACATAGGAGGTGCTGTGGACGCAGAAAAATGAGACTTTTGTCTTTCCTCAACAAGATTACTGGAATGAATATATCTTTCAAGCTGCTGAATTTGCTTATTTAGCTGTGACCTAGCAACAGAGATTTTATTTTTTAACACAAATCTTATGATTGATGCTTAAAAAAATAATATTCAGTTGAAAGGTATATATATGCTGCAGTAATTTTTTTTGGCTGTATAAAGATGCAGCAATAATTACAAAAAGAAAAAAAAAAGTTACAATGATGGAAACAAGTCCCTGTTAAAAACAATGAAAACAAATGTTACAATTTGACCAGTCTGTTTGTTAGGATCACACATTTCCTTCATCCTATCCATTCCTTTGTGCTTTTTCCTTGTATATATGTAGTATAAATTGAAAATTGCATATGTGAAAATGGGAAATAATTTCAAGGGAAAGCCAAACCTATCTTGGCGAAGCTTTGCTATCTGTGTAGAACTGAGGTTGTCAATATTGTCAAGCAGTTCATTGGAGACTGCAATTAGATTGTCCTTCCATTCCTGCAAATGGTTTGCTGCTTCAGGGCAAAGCCCTACCTGCATCAAGTTTCAGGATTAGGTATATCAACCAGACAAATGAACCATAGTAACTCATGGAAGAACAAAATAAGTCTGATCATAAATACCTTATAACCATGAATGCAATCTGAGCACAACTCTGGCGGCAAACTGTTTTCCCCTTGTCTAGCAAAACTATTTTTATCTACAGTTGGAGAAATAGGAGGAAGCTTGGATATTGATGATTGAGGAGTGCTAGTCGACTGGTAGTTTTCCACTATTTGGTCAACATCGATGTTCTATAAAACAGAGTCAAAGCAGGACATGTATGAAAGGAGAGAAAACAGCAAGTATATGAAGGTAAACAGTTACAATAAATTAAAGTAACTAATTCAAAAAAACAACCAAAAAAAAAAACAGCCATACCTAAAACAAGGAAATAAGGAGATAGGACTACAGAGGAATAAAATTGTTAGAGCTCCTCATTGATTTATACTTCACAGAAAAGTGGGGTAAACTATGTTACCTCCTAGTTGAATAACTCGCAGTTGTGTTCATGAAAATTCATCAGCAAATTAGTAAAATTTAAAGTAACTTAAATAGATTTCCTCATCAATTCAACTAGAAACTTAAGTAGTCCCTTTGTTGATATATTTTATTTATTCTCATTAAAATCCAGCATGTTAACAACACAATGTGACTTCTACCGATCCAATTGAATTTGACTCAATCAGATTATCAAAGCGTAATGAATTACCTCAAGTAACTCATCATCATCATCAATGTTATTAACCATGCATTTTGTTGACTCATTGGTTTTACCAGTATACTGAGCATGATTGTTCACTGAACCATCCAAAAATCGAGAATAATGATCATTGACTGTTGGAGTTCTGGTGTCATCAGGACACCTCAGATCATCCCCTCCATCTTCAGCTCTAGCATTACTTGAAGGAAAATATTGATTAGGTTTGGCATTGTTTTCACCGAAGACTTTATAATTTTGCAAATTTGAAGAACATCTATCATTCTCAGAGCTTCGAGACAAGCCATTTATTCTCTTGTTTGCATGAAGCGGAGGACTAATTTTTACAGTTTTTCCAGGTTTGGCATAGTTCCTGCAAGAAGTCTGTAGAGTAGAAAGAGCACACCACACCTGCCAGGATTTTTTTTTGCCAAAAGTCATTGACAAATTATATAAGTTTCAAAGAAGAACATTTAGCATTCATTTAACAAATCCAAACCAAACAAAAAAAAGGAGACGGTCAGTCAAGTTCAGCCTGAGTAAGCTGATTATAAGATACAAATCCTTGATACCAATAAGGCAAGTTATTCATGTATAAAATTAGGAGGGAAAATAGACAAGCAACCACCATTAATGAATTTAATATAAAACATGTTTACTGATGCACAGCAGGGGAAACTCCCATAAAAAGCAAAAATGTTAACCCAAAAGAACAAAGTAATAACACAAAATAAAATTACTCAGGTTCCAATTAGCATTTTTACCTTTTGAACTTGTGCTCTCTGCAAACTTTGAATATTTTGATTTTGACAGACTACAAATCTGAAAGAAATAATGTGTTATAGAAGGATTTGATAATGCAATCCAAATGTTAATCTAGTAATCTGCCAAGAGTCCCAATAATAAAATTGTCACAGTTGACAGAAAAAAAGGAAATTCTTCAAGAAATTATTTGTGCAACTGATGAATAATAGGAAGACTACATAAATATGGCTAAAAAACACACTAATCCAAGATGGAAACCTTAAATTTTAGTATTTTTAAGGCGTCATCTACCAAAGTCTCCAAGGGCAAAATACTAAACCTGGACCATTGTAAGAATTATATAAAGAAGTAAATAGATTTTTTAGAGAGACAAAAAATGCACATCTTCCTACCAGTATTGAGCATTACTTTCACTCAACCATAACCGAATAGTTACCAAAGAATAAATCTTATGTGCCCAATCATCATATAAAAGACTAAATTCGTTTGTCTAAACATTTGACTACAACCTCTAAACTAACTAGCAATATATCTTACATTAACAAAGAGAAAGGGTAAGACAAATTACATCCAGTGCATTGGAAATAAAGATGACGGGATTCTTGAAACAAAACCATACCTCCCACACATGGGTTCTTCAGAGCAAGGTTTTTGAGTTGGCAAGGAGAATAGAAAATTTGAGGTCAAGAACCTGTTTTGACATGAAAAGTTCTCATGCGTACTGACATGTTGTGACCAATTAACTTTAGGAAGCTTATCATCGCATGTAAGACCCTCAGCTGAATCGGTTTGACTGTGAACATTCAAATGTAATTAGTATGTACCTAAAAATTGACGAACCAAAGAGAGAGATAAAAGAAATACATAGTAACGAACCATTACCCTTGCCTCATTTTGGTTTTTCAGTAGTCATTATACTACATAGTTGCTGCTGTTTCCCTGCCCAGTAGCCACATCATAATACAAAATTCTGCTGTGAAACAAAACTACGAATGCCATTTTCAGCAGAAACAAAGGATGTACCATGCCCTCCCCTCCATCCCCTACACACACAAGCACCACAACGACAAATAAAAGTTCAATATTTCAAATAGTTTCAGGTGCAACAGAATTTCCTGCAACCATTCCACTTGGTGTTAAATGAAGGCATATAATATGCATGTCAACTAAAACCCATCACCTGCCATTTCTATACTTCCGAGCAAGGCACCTTTTCCAGCATCGGCAAAAGACAATGCAATCCACATAGGGGAATTTTGAAACGTTAAGCACCATAATTTGCATAGAAATATATGTTTGTTACAGGAATGAGAATTGAAACCCTAGAAATGAGAAATGATTGGGAATTAAAGAAGAAAAACACATAAACAGTGATTGAGATAGAAAGCGACCTTTGAATGTGAAGCTTTCGATTTCACAGAGTTGCGGGAGGAGCAATTGCGAGTGTAGGTGATGTACTCCCGGAGTGATTACCGGCGACGGTGATGGAGACCATGAGCGGAAAAAGGAAAAAGAAGGAAGAGAGAGAGAGCGCGCTCTTCAAAATCAAGCGGGCGTGGCATTGGCGGGATTTTTTTGTGGAATAATTCTTCATTATTTTCTCCTTTTTTTTTAAGGGAGTGAAAAAAGTAAAATAATAATAGGTGTTTTTTATATTACTCTAAAATAATCATATTTTTACAGTATTTTTATTTTTTATTTTAAGAAAAAATTTAAAATTTAAAAAAAATAAAAATTTTCATAACATAAATATTTAAAAATAAATAAAATAATAAAGTAAAAAATTCTTATGACTTTTTTTATTTTTTGAAATAAAAAAATAAAAAAATTATAAAATAAAATGCTTCATATG
>JASKGM010000005.1:462536-476477 GCA_034509205.1 Ceratonia siliqua | reverse complement strand
TTTGTATATCTCTTCAACTTTTTTCTTGGTGATTTTACAATTACCTCTTATATTTCTTCAATTATATTTCTTTTACTTTTTAAATCGATCTTGTCCTTAGTTGGTATCAGAACCTCGTTGCTTTAGAGTCCGGTAGAGGAATTGTGATTAGTTATTTATATATATATATATATGAGAGTGGCATAAGATAGCGGGAACAAACCATGCAGAATAAGAGCAAAAACTCGGATGAAAAATAAGAAATAAGAACATTTTGATTATATTAAATAAAAAATAAAATTTTAATTAGAATATAATATTTAATTTTAAATTTAAATTTAGTTATAGCATGTTTTTTTATTAAGAATATGATATATATTTTTATAATAAAAAATATAATTATATAATTAACCTATCTCTTAAAAAAATATATTTTACTATAGTTATTAATAAGACACTAAAACTTTTAGTCATATAAATAATTAAAATTAATTAAGTCTAAATGAATAAACAAAATTAAAAAAGACTAAAATAAACTAAACGGAGGTGAGAGTAACTTTTACTTATTTTATTTGCAAATCAGTTAGCATGACACATTGGGTCGGGTCGGGTCGGGTAAACACCTGGAATAATTTTAGGACAAGGGGTTCTCCAATGAAAAGCCTCTATTCATTTCTCTCAGAAATTCATGGCCTACGCTCCGCTCCTCACCTGTCACTTCTATTGCCAGGTACGGTTCCTTTGTTCTTTTTCAGATGTTTGGTTGCTCAGAAAATCATAGAAAACGTTGAATGATCCAACATTGGAACAGAGAAAACTGCAAAAACTTCCAGCTGAATTGTCCCCCATTCAACGGTTAACTTAGCTAAACTGTATATATGCTGTTGTTTTCTTTAGCCTCCAAGTAAGCACTATCCCATTTCTTTGTTTTGATGGGAGCTTTTCGTGTATATCTTCAAATTGGTTACCCAGAAAACACATGAAGAGACGGAAGAAATTTAGAAAAAGTTTCAGATTGATAGCAGGTGGAAGTGAGCAAAACAGAGAATTTGAAAGAGGGAACTAAACTAAAGTGGTCATTTTTAACATTCAGAAATTAATATTAGTTGTAAGCATAGTATTCTTATTTTTTATGTTTTTTCTTGACAATTTATAATTGCAATTCTGAAGGCTGAAGCATCTCAAAAGATTTCACTTGTTCCCCCAAAAAAGGAAAGAAAATAAGAAGAAGAAAAAACCGTGACTTATTTTCTATTCTATAGCAACCAAATTGAGGGTAACTTTTCCATGTCATGATTTTTCTAATGAAGATTTTTTTCTTTCTCTCTCTGTTCTTTTTCCCATTTTCCCCGTGTACTGAGTCTCACTTTTATGCTTTTATGCTCCTCCCTTATTTATTGCCTTTCTCTAGAACTCTTGGCCACCAAACCCAATCCAGGTTGCTCCACAAGTGCTTAAACAATTCAGGAGTTCAAGCTTCCTGTTTCAGAATTCAAATACTATTGAGAAAAATCGAAGGCAGGCTTTTGTGAACATGCAAGCAGAGAAAGCTTTGACAACCAGGCATGACTCAGAGATGAAAATTCCACATGTACTGACTGTTGCTGGCTCTGATTCTGGGGGTGGTGCTGGAATCCAAGCGGATCTGAAGGCTTGTGCTGCTAGGCGGGTGTACTGTTCCACTGTGATCACTGCTGTCACTGCACAGAACACTGTTGGAGTTCAGGTTGCTTTTTTTCTTTTTTTTTTACACAAGCATTAAGTGGACTTAGATTAAGATTCTTCATATAATGAACAGTGGCCAACTGTAGTTTCATATTAGTCAATCCTCACAGTAATATTGACACTTAGTTGCTTTTTGATTGTAATATTCTCAAATATGTGGCAATTGTTAGGGAGTGGACATCGTGCCTGAGGATTTTGTTGCAGAGCAGATAAAGTCTGTGCTCTCTGATATGCATGTTGATGTGGTAAGTTAAAATAGTGAGTGCTAAAGCTACTAGTTTCAAGTATTTTGCTTGTTATAATCTCAGCTAGGATACAGTGGCTACCAAAAAAAAAGGAAAGGTGCCATAGAGCAATCACACACATATTCACACCTGTATGCAAATGTTCGCATCCAAAGAAGAGCAAAGTAGACTAAGTGATGGCCTTGAATTTAGGAGCATATTGTGAAATCAGTGAGTGTGGAATAATTGCTGCAATTAATCATTAATTTATGAATTTAAACATATTCAAAATTGGCTAGACTTGGAAATGTTGGTGGGAAAAAAAAAGTCTCTTAGGAGATAGATTAGATGGTGTATCTAGTGATAGAGGAAAGCACATTTGGCATGTCACTTATTCACTTGCCATTTGGAGTGCCCAATAGTAGGCAAGAGCTCTATAGTCTATATGAATGTTAGATATTAATATGGTCTTCATTTTGAACTTGAAAGTGAAAGCATATGGTAATCTTCAAAAATAACTTAATCTGGGTGGGTTATCGTTGTATTCTAATGCTCCTTAATTGTAAAACTTGGGGAAGAAAATGTTTAACCCTGCCTTATGTTCTCTCCTTGGCATGCCCTGAATCTTGCACAGTGATTGCTAATTTGTTTTTTCCCCTGAACTAATTATGTCATGTCCCTAGGTCAAAACAGGCATGCTGCCATCTCCTGGTATAGTCAAGGTCCTTTGTCAGAATCTGAGGGAATTTCCAGTCAGAGGTATTCACTTGTGTGGAAATTGCTAATGTGTTTATTAAATTGCAATTGGAGTGGCTTCTGAATTGACTTTATATTGTTGAAGGCAGCTCTGGTTGTTGATCCTGTCATGGTATCTACCAGTGGAGATGTACTTGCTGGTCCTTCTGTTCTTGCAGGATTCCGGTTAGTTTTCCTAAACCTGAACATTATGGAGCATCCATATGACAAGTATATCATAGTCTTCACAATAGGATTTGCATTCCTATATATGAACCCAGTTTTTACTAGAGGAAATCCTATGCTTGATTTTTCTTCTATGGGTTTATGTCTTTTGGATACTTGGCCAATATTGGTGGAAACACTGTCACTTATATTTAAAATCAATCTTGTTCTTATTTTTTTTTCTATAAAACCTGATAAATGGATAGAAGTCCTGGTTCTATTTTTATTTCAAGTTTATCATAAACTTGTAGGAAATTGATTCCACTTGTTCTTTGGTTTTTGATTACAGGGAGGAACTTCTTCCCATGGCCGACATTGTAACCCCAAATATAAAAGAGGCATCAGTTTTACTTGGTGGTATGCCGCTGAAATCAGTTTCTGATATGCGTGATGCTTCAAAATTAATACGTGATATGGGTCCTAGGTTAGTAGCTGTATAAAAGCTTCAAATTTTAGATTCCCATCTAACCAGATCATGTTGCAGAACTACCATGATCTTTATCTCTTACTATCATCAATGTTTAATTGTCTATGCTTTGATATACTATAACAATAACAAATTGCTATATTAATCAGGTCACTGAAATTTCTCTAGGAGAAAGAGAGAGAGCTTGTCTTATAGTGTGTTGGATAGGGGATAATGAGGGGGATGGAAAGGGAACAATTGCCCTTGTTTGAGTTTTAAAATTTACGGAAACGAAGGGAATAGGAGGGGAACAGTTCCCCCCAAATTGGGAGGTAAAGAGGGAGACTGACTATTCTTTTAGTTTTAAAACTTTTAAAATTACTATTTTACCCCCTATTTATGCCCAAACTGAATTAATTAAACAATTTATAGGGGTTATATTGGATTTGTAAACTTATAACATTTCCCCTTTCCCTTCCTTCCCTCATTAATCATCCAAACAAGGTTAACGTAGCACTTCCCTTCCCATTCCATTACCTGTCCATTCCATCTTCTCCTTTTCAAAACTTCCAACATATCCTTACTGAAGACGTACTGAAAACGGGTAACTTTTAGTGAGTTAATTATATGTAGATTATTAGAACTATTTTGTGAAATAAACTTCTAAAATCAGAACAACATAGGTGATATTAGATGTTTACATGTTCAGCTGAAAGAGCCTCACATGACATATATACTTATCATCAAGTATTCTGTATTCAACTATTGTATTCAGCCCACATTTTCTGTTCTCAATATGAAATAGCACTGATCGCCTTCATTTAAGTCTTTTCTCACATGTTTTTCTCCAGAGTTTTCATAAGATAAACTTTGGAAAAACTATATTCTTGATTCTATTAAATCTAAATGGCTCATACAATAACAAGGACATGGAGATGGAGACTTTTAGTAAAACATTAAAAAAAAAAACACTTTACATATTATACTTATCACATATGAAGCACTTGTATTTTGAAGTTTGATAATACTTGGATATAAAATCATTGTTTAATTGAATATGTACTATGGAACAGTACTGTTGGAGCTGAAAATAGATTTCATATGTATTAAACCACTGCTTATATCAACCTGCACATTGTAGTTTGTTGAATTGTTTTCCAAGAGTAATGAAGCCCAATAGTTTCTTCACTTGCTTACTCGAGTACAAATTTCTGATGTTGTGTATGCAAGCGCGTTTGACTTCATTAAGATATATCGACACATTTATTAGTGAAAGAGGTGACAAAAATAAATCTAGGATACTCCAGGTTAAAAGTAGTGTGCTTTGGCAAATGATTGATTCTCATTTCAGGAATGTACTTGTCAAAGGTGGTGACCTCCCTGATTCATCAGATGCCATTGATGTACTCTTTGATGGTAAGATTGAAGTCTTTGAATCTAGAAGATACAACAATTTTCTTCCTTTGTTTTTTTTTTTCTTTATTTCTTTTTAAATGTATACCCAAATCTATGTTAAAAATGAACTCCATTTCTAGGTCTTGAGTTTTGCAGGTGAGGGATTCTATGAGCTCCATTCTTCACGTGTAAATACTTGCAATACTCATGGTACTGGTTGTACTTTGGCATCATGCATAGCAGCAGAACTGGCAAAGGGTTCCTCAATACTCCATGCTGTTAGGGTCAGTTTGGCAGTTATATCCAAATATCTCATATTTGTTAATCTTCTGGTTTTTCAACTTATTGCCCTTTTTTTTATGGTTGTAGATTTTCAAACCAAACTTTCACTAAATGATGCTCAAATTGCAAAAATTATATTTGTTTTCATGAGAATAATTGTAACAGGTAGTATTACTTCTCAACGTGTGTGTTAGTTTATGGAAAATATTTGAATATTTGAGATGTAGGAAAGACTAGTTGGTGGTTGATGAAATTCTAAGAATTGAGAATATGAGAAGTATATGCTCTCTTTTCTATTGGTAAAGAAGAGAACGAGCAGAATAAGGGAGGAGTTGAGGAATGATGGAGAGTAAGTCAGAAAATAGTTGAAGTGGAATAGTTTAGAAATATTTTATTAGATGGAGAAGAGTAGTACACGACTTTTGGAGCCTTTATTTTGCTCTGTCGCTTCACTTCTTTACAAACAGGGGATACATTGCTATTTATAGGCATTACCACTGACTTAACCAAGTCGGTTAACTTGCTTCTAGTTTATTCTGTATTTTTCTGTTTTAGCTGTGATATTTCCTAAGTCAATAGATTTTTTTTCTTTTACTACACGTGCTTTTCTTCTCACCAACTTGCTGGATTAATGTAGAAGCTTCTGGAGAATGTGCATCACTTTCAACAGTGTGACTACATTATGAATTGTTGACTGTTTTGTATTTTGCATACAAGGAAGGACATGGGTGATAAAATTAGAACCAATGGTTGGCATCTGAGAAATGAATTTTTTTCTATAGGCTTACATTGTATAAAGGTTTCAAGGTTATCATGGCAAAGGGGAGGTCGTCATGTCAAAGTGGATGACTTGTGGTTGGTTAAATAGCTTCTTTCCTACTGATAAAATGTGGGAGCAAAATGCAACATAATAATGATAGGAGTTTACTGTTAGTTGAAGGAAGATGTTCTACCATATATGAACTTTGAAGCCAGTATAATCCTTATCCAATGATGCTACAGTGGGATGACAGCTTTTTATGAAAACTGAAAATTGAAAATTGAAAATTGTATTGCGAAGAATACTGTTGAACCCGAGTCTTGCAGTAACTAGAAAAATGTTTTTTCCCCCTATTCTCTCATGTGATGTAGATGAAAAATAATACATGTAAGTTTTGATGAGGCCTAAGCATTTTGTCATCCTCTGTGCTGGGGCAGTCACATGTCTGAATGTGGCAACGTCTGTAATCTTCTCCATTCTCCCCCTTGTTTCCTTATAAAGAGTTAAGAGAAGGAAGAAGTGAAAAAGAAAAAAATAAAAAGAAAAGAAAAGGGAATGAAAGATGGAATCTATCAGCATTTTGATTTTTTTATAAACGTGGATTCTGGCAGGTAGCTAAACGTTTTATTCAGTCTACCTTGGATTACAGCAAAGACATCGTCATTGGAAACGGAGCCCAAGGCCCTTTTGACCATTTTTTTGCGCTTAAGAATATCTATCAGAGTTCTTGTAGACAGGATATGTTTGATCCAAATGAATTATTGCTATATGCTGTAACGGATTCAGGCATGAATAGGAAGTGGGGCCGTTCCATTTCAGATGCTGTTAAAGCTGCAGTAGAAGGAGGTGCTACCATTGTTCAATTAAGGTTTGTTGCTTTTAAAGTGCTTTGCTTGTTTAGTCATATGATAATTGTGATACAGAAAACCATGTTCCTTCCCATCTGTAATCTATAGACGTCATTGTCTATGGTTTAATATGCCCAATCAACTATCCTAATTCCAAAAGATCTGGTAATCTGTATGGAGTAGTTAATCCTGAGGAAAATTTTTTTTGACTCTTTTTCTTGGATTTGTGAATTATGTCCCGCTATCTCCTTTTCTTGCACCCGTCCCTCTCCAGATATGTAATTTCAGTTTTCAGGTCTGAGTAGTTGAACTTGAACAAACAATATTGGACCATTATTCCTTTTCTATTATGTGTCTAGGTTTCAGCTTTCTTGTATCTGATGGCTAGTTTTGTTCTTTTCTCTTCTCTCTTCCATCTATCCCTCTGTGTGTGTTTCACACTGTTGCCTATATAGGGTAAAAAGACAATTAGAGTTAATCTCAGTAGGGTTACTAGCTGGAGTTTCTACGTAGTGGATTTTAGGTCGTTTGCTAAAATGCTACCTAACCCCCCTTTTTCTTATTGATTTCACACTTCAATCCTGCGTCACTTAACCTAATTGTCGGGCTATCTAGCCTTGTCTAACCCCTGATTACAAATATTGCTTCAGTAAGCATGGGGCTATCCTCTAAATTCAAGCTTCAATATTTTATTTTCTTCTGCAGGGAAAAGGATGCCGAAACACAGGACTTTTTGGATGCTGCCAAAGCATGCCTTAAAATATGTCGTTCATATGGGGTACCTCTACTTATAAATGATCGTATTGATGTGGCCCTTGCTTGTGATGCTGACGGTGTTCATGTTGGTCAGTCTGACATGCCTGCACATGTTGCTCGAACTCTACTCGGTCCTGAAAAGATAATTGGTGTATCATGCAAGACACCGGAGCAAGCCCACCAAGCATGGATTGATGGTGCTGATTACATTGGTTCTGGTGGTGTATATCCCACAAATACGAAGGCAAACAATCGCACTATTGGTCTAGATGGGTTAAGAGAAGTGTGCCTGGCTTCTAAACTGCCTGTGGTTGCAATTGGTGGCATTGGTCTGTCAAATGCTCGTTCTGTCACAGAAATTGGCGTGCCAAATTTGAAAGGTGTTGCTGTTGTTTCAGCTCTGTTTGATAGGGAGTGCATTTTAACTGAGACCAGAAACTTGCATAGCCTATTAAGTGAGGCAGCATTATTGAAAAAATGAACATTAAGTACGCAATGTGGGGGCAGTGCTTGTAGATTGAGACTTACAGTATTTGCTTAGAATTTGGACGGAGTGATTACAACTTTAGAAGAGTTCCAGTTGTTTTCACCATTGCAGATTCTTTGAGTCATGCCAAATTTAAATTTGTTCAATACAGAATACCAATAGAGTAAAGCATTTAAGAAATGCTCAGGTCTGTGCAGTACAAAATAGTATTTCGAGGTTTCATTAGTTTGCCTTTATTGTTAATGTTGTATCTGTTGAGTTACTGCTTCAATAATAGCAGAATAATTGGGAGTTTCTTTGTTATGGTGAAGTTCGTGAGGTTTGCTTGTTATATTTTGTTCTTGAACATTGATACATAATTAAAGAAAAATCCTTAATTAAATGATATTCTTAAAATAAAGCATGGATTAAAAAAATTGCAATTTATATATTAATGCATTTTTATGATTTTGGTCTAATCACGAGCTGAACTGAATTTCTGCCATCGCTGGGTTTATTTTTTGTCAATTCACAGGGACTTTCTCAAAAACCAAGAAACTTCGACTTAAAGCCCTATTTCAACTATTTTTTAATGTTTTTGAGCTTTATTTTCAGAAATTCATCCGAACATTAAACTAAGATATTAGAAATACTTCATTTTCTAAAAAAGAACTTTATAAAAAAAAAAAATACCAAAGCAAACGAGCTCTAAGTATTGCAAAAGAATAATTTATTTTCTAAAGTATAGCTTGCCCTTTAGCTACCAAGTTATCTTTTTACCTCAAATTAGGAATAAAAAAAAAACCTAAGGAAACCAACTATCACGTACCTTGTATCCCTGCCAAGAGAGAGAAGGGTGAGAATCGTGAGATGGAGGAGAGCAGAAAGAACAAAACCCACTTCCAATTTTATTTTCACATCCAGGATGGCAAGATCACAAGTCAGCCTAATACGTTATAATTCACAAACTTCTACAGTATATAAAAATTTACAGTCATTTATTTAACTAACAGCCCTATGCAGATTCAAAACCGAACTTTCTACAGAGAAGGAAAACACTCAAGCTGAACTTACTTGAAGTTACCCAAGAACAAAGGAAACCAAAAATCTGAAGGACTATCTAAGAATTTGAATGTATTTTAGTTGACTTTAACTTCACCACTTGCCTGTGCCTCCTTGACTCTCTTTTCATGCTCATCTTCTTCGTCCTCAGCATCTGCATCTTCTTTTGTTTCTTGTACTTCTTCTCCTTCTTCTTCTTCTTCTTCTTCTTCCCCTCCCCAGCCAAACCCTCCAATCGACCTGGAAGCTGAAGGTGGAACTTTGGCCTCTTCAACAATTTTCGTTATGTCTTCTACACTCTGAAGAGAAAAGGTTGGGTTTTCTTTCCTGTAGTAGACAGCTTGAGCCATTTCTGTCAATTCCCTAGGCAAGTTCTTTAGAAACCATGGGTGGGACTTGATTTCTTTAATGGTTATTCTCTGCAATTTTATCGTGATTATAGTGTGACAACATACTATTTGCAGCAGTTTACTATTAAATAAAAAAACATGTCAACATGTCCAGGATTTTCCTAATTAATCATAAACCTATCATGTTCAAGGGACATTTGTGGTAGGTTTTCAAATAGAGGGAAGATAAGTGTAATTTCAGCAAAGTACTGGGGAGAAGGGAGTAAGTTATACTAAAATATAAATATTGCTTGGCGAATGACCAAGTCAACCCTAAGTAACTACAAATATGAACTAATTGGAAAACAATTTTGAACACACTTTAAGGGATGGCAAAAAGTAACTTTTTGTCCCTTATGTTTACACCAAGTTTTATTTATGTCCTCAATGTTTAATTTTTTCCAAATAAATCCTCGATGTTTTCAAAAGGTTGCACTATTACCCTTTCTATTAACTCCTTCTACACATCCATTAATAGCAATTGAGACAAAGGACATAAACAAAGTCCTTGAGTAAAACATCGAGGACGTAAATGAAACAAAGAGTAAAACATTAAGGACATAATGAATTGCCACGTACACACCAGTTAATGAATTTATAGACAGAGTTAACGGAAAGGATAAATGTGAAACATTTTTGAAACTTTGAGGATAAAAATAGGAAAAATAAAACATCAAAGACATAAATGAAACTTGTACCAAACATAAGGGGCACAAAGTTATTTTTTGCCTCATGCATTTCATCATTCCATAGCTTGAAGTTCTCAAAATATATAAACAAACAAAACACTAAGACAGTGTTCAGAAGCATAGCCTATACATACCCTCACTGGATTTGCCACAAAAATGCGCGATAGTAGATGCCTACATTCTTGAGATATGTGAACATAGTCTGGGATCTTGTACTGAACAGACATAATTCGCTGGATAAGAATGTAGCAAGTTAGAAAGAGTAGACATTTTATGACCCTATCAATTGAGGTGGTGAAAATAAGAAAAGTTACATTTATGGTTTTCCTGAAGTTTTTAGGATCCTCTTGGTCCTCAAATGGGTATGCTCCCACCAGCATCACATAAAGAGTCACTCCACAAGACCATACATCGGCCAACTGAACAGGCAAACAGCATAGAAGAACAAAGATAATTAACAGTATTCACATATAATACAAAGAAACTCATCAATCCTTCCAGGGCCAATGAAGTTCAAACATGATGGTAAGAGACCTCATTGACAACTACACAAGTAATATGGCTCTTCCCAGTTTTTTTAAAAGGAAAAAAGAAGAAGAAGAAGTTCCAGCTTTTGCTACGTCAAACATAAATAGCTGATGGTAATGCAAACAGTGGAAGTCATGTGATCAAATCAAACTATTAAAAGGCAAAGAGAACAATTACAGACAACTAAAATAAAAGCCCTTTCCTTTAGCTGGCTACATTTAGGAAGAACATTTGAACATCATAAGAATTCACCCTTGGGCATCTGTGCTTCAGTAAATAACATACGTATTTGTAATGCGCATTCCAAGTTTCCAACCTGCTTTATTCATACATACTATTTTGTTCATAACATTGCCAGTGAAATGTAGATACACCAAGTAATCCAACACCAGGCACCTCTAAAAGCAACATTATAATATATATTTTTTCCTTTCCTTTTCATAATGCTGGCAAGAAATGTATAAAGCTTTCTAACTTTGACCAATAGAAATTGTTGTCATCTAATATAATTCCCACTTTCCTCTATAAGAGAAATGTTGTGTGTGTATATGTGCGTGCGCGCGCATATGCATGTTGAAACTTTCCATCACAACCTAAACTTTTTTTGCATAATAGAAACTGCATACCTTTCCATCATATTCTCTACGTGAAAGAACCTCTGGAGCAATGTAGGCTGGAGTTCCCACTGTTGATTTAGGCCTTGAATGAAGCAGAGATGACTAGAAAAATAAAGGTTATCAGAAGCAATAATAGTCTAATATACCTTTAGAGCATTCAGCATTGATATCAATCCATAATTAAACCTTAGAATAACCAAAATCACAAATTTTCAGACGTGGGGCAGGGCTGCCATCCAATAAAGTGTTCTCCAGCTTCAAGTCTCGATGGCAGATTTGCTGCAGAACAAGGAAGATTACAAAGATAAATGACCCAGAAGAGAGGCAAAGAAACAGATTATTTGAAGCATTCTGATATGTACAATTTATTCTCATAATAATATTTCATTTACCATAGAATGGGAGTAGTTAACCCCTGAGATGAGCTGCTGGAAGAAATATCTAGCCTGAAATATTTCGAGGGTACAAAAAGAATGAGAAAGAAATGATTAAATCTTCCTGCATCAAATTTGCTAGGAAGGAAGCCAGGAGAGGGGGAAGACAAACAGCTTTGTCTTTGTGCCTTTGTCATGTAGGCATCAATTAAAAAAAGTATATAAGGAATGGCTATTCATAAAGTTCAAGTAAGTACCAATGGAGCTTTCCCATTTAATAGCTAAAACTTGTTACTTTGATTAATTTAAAATGTATTTCTTTGAGATTAGAAGCTCTTATTTCTTTACAGGGGCTTACACACACGCGCACACACATACATGTATAAATAGTTTGAGTAGTTAGTACTTAAAAAGCACTCAATAATAGTGTGCCCTCTTAAATGACATCCTAAGCTCAGTTGGATGCTTTAATAATAAATTCAACTCAACTATGTTAATGAGTTAAGCTTCATTCCATTAAGTAGAAATTTTATTAGGTGTTTGGTAAACAGGAATTTTCATGGCAGTTTTGGATACAAACCAATTGAAAAGGGAGAATGAACTGTACAGTGTTATGACTTAGGAGTTCGGCAAACAACTTTGAGTCTTTGACCTTGTCGCCTAACCTAGGATGCATGATTGTGGTTTTGTAAGTTTGCCAAACCGTCAGACACCCTCATGCTCTTACCCTACAGGCTACATCTACTCCTCATCAAACAATGGCAAACGATGAGTTTGGAATGTTGGAGCCCCACATTATTTTTTTAGTTGTTTTCAATTAAAAAAGAAGAAAACCTCATCTTCACTGAATCTTCCAGCACTGCAAATTCGCTCAAAGAGCTCACCACCGGCTGCATACTCCATAACTATGGCAATATGTGTGGGAGTCAAAACCACCTGCAAAGCTGAAATCCCATATTAGATAACTTGAAAATAGTAGCAGCCAAGCTAATGCTCTCGAAAAAGGAGAAGATATATAGGCCCAAGAGTACGGACCTCCTTGAACCGAATTATATTCGGGTGGCGAAGAGATCTATGGTTTATGATTTCCCTCGCTACATTCGCATCAATCTGGAAAACATTAATTAATGAAAAACAAATAAAATAAATGTACACATGCACAGACATGGACATATAGATATGCACGAAACGAAAAACAATGCAAACACATATAGATAAGTATGTATTAACATTAAGTTAAGCTAATCTAGCTTCTACACTGAAACAATGTAATACTTCACTTCTCTTTCCCAACAACTGAACTATGCAATTTTTGTTATAGTGAACGTGAAAGGAGTGTAGAATTGCACGGACCCTGTAGCCCCGTTCAATGTATTTCATGGCAACAAGCTCCTTGGTCTCTTTGTTGCGCATAAGCCTAGCCACCCCGAAATTCCCAGATCCTATATCCTTCACCAGCTCGTACTTGTCCATCCCCTTCTTCTTCTTCTCGCTTCTAATCAACACCCTAAGTTATAAACTTTATCAATCCACAACAGCCCCGCTTCAGTTCACGCCAGTTAGCCCAGATCAATCAAACTGGAAATTCGAACGAAGATTCCGATTCCTAAACACCAAAATAGGATCAGAAAACGCGAGAAAGAGAGGAACGACGATATGGGATTTTGAAGAGAGAACAAACCCCGAATGGGAAATGGAAATTAAGGTGCAAAATAAGGTGAAAAAAGCTAAAAAGGGTGTGAATTTAGGCGAGTGTTATAGTGGGCTTTGCGAGAGCTTCCAAGGGAAGCAAAGAGACGTGTATGCAATTTGCAGGTAAAATTTGTTATTTAAATCGAGGGGAATAAAAAAGAATGCTACTTTAACGCTTGTTGATGTGTCAACGGAAGAGAGAGAGAGTGTCCGCATCCAGAGAGAAAGGGAAAGAAAAGAATGTCTCACAGCACCTTCGCGGACAGAAGCACAACGATTATGACTGATTACTGGAAAAAATTCTCTCTTTCTCTCTCTATATTTTTTTATGTTATTTTTTAATTTATATTTAGATCCATCAATATATTCTGAGTATTTTATTTATTTATTACTTTAAATTATTTTTAATTTTATAAATTCTTTTGATTCTTTTATTAAAATAAAAATTATAAAGAATTATCTGAATATATCTATACATATAAATGTAATTTAATAAATACATTTTTCTTTTAAACAAAGTGAGTGAAAACTTAAAATATATTTGGAATGAATTTAAAATTTTATTTTTTTTGTTTTATAAAAAAAATTATTTAAATAAATATTTTTATCAGTTATTTCTTAAATTTTTTTTAAAATAATGACTAAAAAATAAAAAATAAAAAATAACTTTAATATATTTTAACTTATTTTTATTTTTTATTTTTTAAAAAACACAAAAATAACTGATAAAAATTATTTTCATTCAAATAAATTTTTTATTCTATAAAAATTATTTTTTGTAGTTATTTT